>VZUI01022511.1:0-200137 GCA_013401135.1 Cettia cetti
AATAATAATAATAATAATAATAATAATAATAATAATAATAATAATAATAATAATAATAATAATAATAATAATAATAAACAATGATAAACAATAATAATAAATAACAATAATAAAAAGAATTCAAAACATTCCCTGAAGATTTTTCCATTCCTCTGAATAATGTATTTGAAGAAATTTACTTAGTAATAGAGATCTCAGGAATGTATCTGAAATGAAGGCCTCTAAAAAGTCCAAGTGTCTATTTCCTTTTCACAAGACTAAGACTTATGGAAAGTGTGGTAGAATGGTGCTTAAAAATGTTTTCAAATAGACAATTCTTGCAAGAATTTCAGGCATCCTGCTTCAAAATGGAAATCTTTCTGGTGAGGTCAGGCTAGGAAAGGAAGGAAAGAAGTAAAACAACAATTTTTACCCTGAAGGAAACTCACACAGCTCTAGGTTCTATGTTTGGAATTTGTACTGAGTAGCATAAATCTTGATGCCAACTGGTTTGTCAAATAAATGTTAGCAGATCAGCATTCTTATTACTTCATCATACCATCAGAAACTCAGATAAAAAATATGATCTGCATGAAATTATGCATTCTTCACTGTCCCCAGTCCACAACAGATAACAGCGTGCAAAAAATCTATATGGTAATGTGCATTCTGTTATTAATGCCTTTGTAATGAATAAATGACTAATTTTAGCATTAACTGTGTTTCTATCAAACTATAATTCTAGTTAAATCAGTAATAAAAATGATAGATCTAACTGATGTAGAAGCATCATTAAAACCTTTCTTTTAAATTATCTTACACATACAGCACTTACCTATTAAACACTTAAAAGCCCTTTCCCTAAGAGAAAACTGAAAGATAGTTAATTTTTTTTCTTTTAAACATATATAATTGGCATCCTCATATAAAATAGCCAAACCTATGGGCAATAAAAATTTTAGATAACTGAAAGAAAGTAACAAGTGCCTCACAATGAGCCAGACATACTGGAAGAAGAAGCTTGGTGCCAAAAAAGTGTTACCACAAAGAACTAGGACACAAGTATATCTAGCAATTAAATTTCTTATTGTCACACCAGATAACTTTCAGGATGATGTGTTCTGATGGGTTTTCATTTCCAGCTGTTTCATCAGCTCAAACCAGTGTCCTTTTCTTAGACATACAACCCTAAATTGTCAAAGTGTTGTGCAGGGATTTAGCCGTGTGACTCCCATTAACATCAATAAGAGTCGGGCAGCTAAATCCACGCGCTGTGCTTTGAAAATTTACCCCACAGTGTAGATCCCAGGGTGCTGAAAGGATTAAAGTATTATATAGTAAATTCCCTCTTTGAGGTGCAGAAAATAAACAGAACTCTTCTGGTTTGTTCTAAAAGGCTATCTGTGCATGACTGCTGTGCATGCGTCTGAACTTAGAAAGGTCTATAAAATATTCCAAATCCAAGAGAAGCTTGTAAGATACTTTGTATACAGTAAAGCAGTTTTGCAAGAGCAAGTTAACAATGGAAGAAATGTGAGTTCCCTATTTATTTAAAAGCCTGATTCCTGTACCATGTCTACAAGGCCAAATTTTTCCTCTCTCCCGAGAGACAATGCAACCAGTCACGTCCTGCGCAAGGATTGTCATAGCCCCCTTGGTCCCAGAAGGTAAAGCTATAATGTCATGTTTATGTCAACTCCAAACTCCCTGATCACCCAAACTGCTTGTTGGCTCACACTCTGTCTCAATTCTACTGTGAGTCAATGAGGTCATTCTATGAGGAAGATCAAGCAGTCAAGGTAGGGAGAACACAAAGAGGGAAGGACAGCCCTGAAGCTGATTCTTACTGTTATAAGCAGTGGGCTCACCTCTGCTTCTCCAGAGGTATTCTCACAGGCCTGCACCTTAGAATCATAGAATCATACATGTTAGAAAAGACCTCCAAGATCACTGAGTCCAATCTTCAACCAAACACCACCTTGTCAACTAAAACCACAGCACTAAGTGCCATGTGCACTCATTTTTTGAACATTTCTGAGGATGGTGACTCAACCAGCTGCTGTCAGCCTGTTCTAATGCCTGACCACCCCTTCAGTGAAAAAATTCTTCCTGATGTCAGCCTGAACCTTCCCTGGCACAGATTGATGTTATGTCCTCTTGTTCTGTGACTGGTTGCCTGGGAAAAGGGATCAACCCCCACCTGGCTTACAGAGTCCTTTCAGAGAGCTGTAGAGAATAATATTGATTCAGAGGAGTAAAAGACCATTAAAGATATAGATATATATATATATACACACATTGCTTATTGGTCAAGTTGTTACATTTCTGCAGATAGGTGATAGTTTCACTGAAAGCTGCTAAGGACTCATTTAGAAGCATTTTCTTTCTAAGCAATGTACAGATAAGGAAATTTAGATACAGAATGGAGTACAAAAAGGAGAAGTTCCAGATGTTCTGAAGATGTCACTCAAACCAAAACCAGCATGGAAAGTGTATGTCTGAGCTAAACAGAAGATTCAGTACATTGGGCAAACTGAAAAATTCTTCAGAATAGAGGGAAAGGCAGAATGTCTGCATGTCATCATACTGTCATCAAGTGAGGAAAACAAAGGTCTCAAAAGTTTTTCTGCTGCATATATTGGTCACATTCCCAGCAGGTTTTGATAATAAGGTGGCAAAAGCTGTTTTGCCATCCTATGAGACATTCACTTTGATGTGTTATCTCACTGATGATTATTACTTTACAGAAAAGAAAAAACCTGCAAGATATCTTGACATCAACTGAGACCATGACAGTTAAGAATGGAAGCTGGGCATCTTGGCTGTGATGGAGCACAACATGTAGAAATCTTTGTTATTAAAGCTAACACACACCTAGTGGACACGAGAGAGCAGGAACTATTCTGAACTGAGAGGATACCTCAGTTTTCACACGGCAAAAAATTACAAACTGAGGAGAAAGTTATCACAACTGCTAAAGTTTTCCTACCACCTTTCACTTCTTTATTTTTTAATGATTTAAGATTGGAAATTAAGAATTCTAGCTCTAATGAATTCTAATATTGATAATTATATCAGGTCATACCCTTGAAATATTGCAAATTACATTTTTCTTCCCAGAGGACAAAAACAATATATAAAGAATCATATTTTTCTGTTCTTATGTAAGACCTAGATTTCTTTTTAAGTCAAATCTGTGTCAAAGACTTTATATCTTCAGTGCAATCACTAGATTTATATTTTTTAAAAAAATTACAAAAGGGATTTTCAGACCTGGTGATAGATATTCTGTGACAATCTATCAATCAGTAGAGATATTCTGTGATAATCTATGATAAAAGATGTGAGCAAAATCTGCCTCAGAGCCACTGGAAAATGTTACCTGAGGTTTCTGTCTACCAGCAGGTAGCAGAGGCAGTGCTGTGACGAAATCTGGAGGCTTTTTACAAGTTGGCCAGTCATAGAGCTCATCGGCCAAGGGACTCTTCACTTGCTGCTTTCTGTGGGTCAGTGGCTTTGACTTCCGTAGCAGCAGTTCCATTGGATCTGGGGATTTTCTGAATGGTGAATTGTAGATGCCTGGAATCTGAGCAGAAAATGGGATTATCTTTGACTTCAACTACAATTTCTACATACACTAGGAACAAAACCAGACAGTGGGACGTGCTGCACTTTTAAACGTAAACGTCATTAGTTAAGGAGAAATGGAAGAGAATTTATGGAATACCAAAACCCAATAATTGCTTTTTCCCAACAAAATGTCCACAATAAATTCCTGAATACTATTACAGTGTGTTGAGTCTTAATAGCATAAAACATGTGAAATGAAAAGCACAAATTTGGCACAATTATTTCTAAATTGTGACTAAAATAGAATGGTTCATTCATCACTGAATTTGATTTTTTTTTTTTTTTTACATCACTAATTGTATGACTAGTGTGGTATAATATAACAATTCCAATATAAAACACACATTTCAAATTCTGTTTTAGTAATCTACATCATTAACAATCTGTGAATATCTGGCAAGTTAAAAATATGTGACAGACTGTTCTCAAATCATACCTATATATGTATCAGTTGTATGTAAACAATTCCCAAATAGACATATGTGAGTTTACTGAATTAATTACGAACTGTTAAATATGAGAATTCCTTTTCCATATTGCACAAAGTCACTAAATTTCCTATAAAATAGATAACATGTGATTAAAATACACAAGAATAAATTTAAAGATACTGAGTTGTTTTAAAGATAACTATATTTTCTACAAAGGTAAACTAAAATTTTTAAAGTAGACTTGCTCAGTTAAAATATATTGTCCTTTGCTTTTATTACTATTCTAATTACTAATAAGCCTTCAATAAAAGTAGTAGAAAAAGAAATTGGTTTCAAAATACGGGGAAAGTTAAAGAAAAGAGTAAACATTTAAAATCTTGTATTGCTCCTTTGGAACACTATGAGAACCCATGAGAAAACAGTGTATGGCATCAGCTTCTTCGTAAAGTGCTAAACTCTTGGGGCTGAGAGGATGGAACTCTCCCCAATGAGCTCTAAAGCATTTTTCATTAACATATCCTACTGGGCTACTACAAAGCTCCAGTTTCTTGTGTCAAAACAATTAAACAAGGCAAATTAAAAAAAAGATCCTAGTTTATTCAAAATAGTGCTGGGATATTCAAAATTTTAAAGGCTACATTTAAAGGCTACTTCATCCATAAGTTATAGGAGTCTAATGACTCTTTTGGTCCTCTGTGATTTGTTCCTGTCTTAGAGCAAACCCTACAAACTATTTCACAAATGGGCAAAATGTGCAGTGGGAAAGAGGACATGACTAGAGATAAGTGGCAGAAGCATATGTATGCCAAACAACCACTGGTTGTTCCTTCAGCTCTTCAGGATGTGAGATTAGAATGGCAGGGATCCATGCTTCAAACAGCAGGCAAGCAGAATCACTGGAGTGAATGTGAAATTCCAGGTCCATCTCTGTGATCTATAAAGTCCAGCTGCAACTTAATTTTTTCTTCTGCAGGTCTAGATCTTACTCACATAAATATCTCATAAAGTTACAGATTATTCTCATGCTGTTATTATTTTCATAGTTCTTCATCATTTCTATATTGTAATTTTCTTATCAGCCCAGTAGGGTTTTGCCTGTGAACACTTGGTGACCCATAAATGTTACATGAAGACAAGTTCCATGTATTGTCTTGGAATTTATTACACTCTCCCACAATTATTGAATGCAGTTACACCATATACTTTTTACACAAGTTCTCTCAAACATAAAACACCACAGTCAACGCAAATTCCATACAAACGGAATGCATTAGATTCACACAAATGAGATCCCTTTGCCATGGTCATTATATCTCTTCACTCATTAGTCCTACCCCAGCCTTTGGGTCTGCCTACATCATGACCAACTCTTTTTTTTGCCTTCACTATGTTGACGACAGTAAATAGAAAAGTAATAGCCTGCAACTATCTTTTTTAACATATTTCATTGAACTGCTCATTGTGTTGTTGCTTCATTTTTCCACCCCATCCTACACCAGGCATACTCAGCTGTGGAGATTGTGTTCTGGCCATGCCACGAGTGTGCAGATGTTCCCAGCCACGGGAAGATGTACTGCTTTCATGGTATGTCTGTGAAACACTTATTTTATAGAAAGTGACAATTGTACTGAAAATTTAAATATCATCCAGAAAAGAAACATTTCCATGCCCATCACTGATAATCAGGGTGATCTGGAAGAAAACATTACAGCATTATAACAACTCTCTAAAATTGGCAGGCATGGATTTATTGATTAGTAGAAAATCCTGATCAGGGCTGTCTTCCCAAAATTTACATCCCTTTTTAAGCCTTTTCTTAAAAAAAAAAAAAAAAAAAAAATAGAATTAAAAAATGCTGAAGACCAAATTGAGGAGGAAATATTTTAATATTTTCTACTGAAAAAAAATTAAAGTATTAGATTATTTCAATCTTAACACAGGTTTAGGGTTTGAGTTTTATTGCTCCAAAGTGTAAAAATACAATATCTGTAATAATTTAAATGTTCATCCTCTGAAGAATTAAATGCAAGGATAACTTTAAATTGATGAAGAAGTCCAGGCAATTCTTTTAGTCACACTGAGAAATAGTGTGTCTCTGTGAGTAAAATGGCTTTCTGAAACTGAATTTTGCAATCTCTATTAAAATACTGTGGATTTTTTATTTTGTGCTTCTTTGATTAAATATTTGGCAGTAATAAAAAACTAGTTCATAAAGGGTTCAAACACTGAAATGCTACTGAATATCTCCAAAAGCACTAATAAAATTGGCTTTTAGCACTTTTAATGAAACCAAAATTATCCATAATAAATGTGGAAATCCATTGATTCAGTGTCTTTGGAATTATTATTGCTGAAAATGTGTCTTAACGAAGAGTCATCTTTTGTTGCTCTTTTTTTACATACTCTCAGTTTAAATGCATACAGATATTGTATCAACTATGAAAATGGATTTGTAGTTTAGAGAGGCCAGCTGGACACTTTAAAAGTTGTTACTTCTACAGATGAAACTCTTTGAAAGACTGGGTCAAAATTGATTACAAAGTACATATTTAAGTAATGATTTTTCAAGCAATCCTTGTTAATTACTTTATATTTTAATTATATATGTTCAAGTATTCAACAAGACACATAATGGGGCAATCAACAGAGTTAGTATCTAGACAGATAAAATTAATACTAATTTACTTTAAATTCCCCAAGGTTTGTGGTAAGATTAGGTCTAGATTTAAAATTGGTAAAGTTTGGTAGGAGAGACAAGAGGATGAATTTGATTCTACTTTCCAGTTTAGCTCAACAACTGGAAAGATTGCTTCCATTCTTTTTTTAAAATATCTCTTCAACTTTTAGTCCTGTTTTTGGAATTTCTTGCAATGTGGTGATGAATATCCTATTCACTCTGTCCTCTTCAGGGAGCTGGCAGTCTACAGAAATCTAAGCCTTTGGGACTTAATACCATCTCTTCTTAAGACAAATACAATATATTAAAAGTATTACTTCATTTTTTTTCCCTACTTTAATAAAACATTCTCTCAACTACAAAACCATTGTAGTTAATACTGCTTTTTCGATGGTAGAAAACTATCTGTTTTGGATATTACCCCATACTATGATTTTAAAATTTTCTCCACCTTTAGTCCATAAGAAAATGTGTAACGCTCCAAAATATTACCATAGATTACAAAAATGTACCTCTGGTCTGCAGGGAGAATGATCTATTTTCCTATACCTGTGCTCTTCAACACTAAGAAGGGACACTGTCAAAGCCAGCTTTCAGGACCTCATTTCCAGGAACAATTTTCTAAAGTGACAAACACTATGGGGAAATCTGTGCTAACTGTTAAAAAACTTACAACTGAGTTATTTGCAGTACTGTCATGCCAACTTCCACCTCAATAAGACCAAAGAAGTCTCAGGAGGGGACTCTGCTAATAGCTTCTGACTGACCTCCTTACATCAGGCCCTTCTGGTGAACAGTGGCCCAGTGGTGAATATGGCAAATGAGGTGTGAAAGCAGAGATATATTATTTTAAGACTATGGTTCTGACTCGTCAGGGAAAAGAAAAAAAAAAAAGAAAAAAAAAAAGTGAGAGAGAGAAATGAGTTATACAATAGATATATTTTCCTCTAGAATTCTCTGCCTCAGACCTTCCATCATGGAAACCCAAGCATGACCTGGAATATTAATTGTGTCAGGTCAAGCATACTGGCAAATGTACCATTTGTTACCTAGTCATCCTTAGCAATACATTAGTATTTTGAATCATTTTGCATTTCTAACACTCTATCATTTAGTTTCCTCCCAATCATTTTCTTATCTTTGCAATTAATTGTCAAATATAAAGAAAGAAAAAATCATAAGGAAATAAATATTAATTTAATAAACATTAGCAAGGAAAAGATTTGGGGATTTTATAGTCTGAATTGTTTCCACTGCTAATGCTGTATTTACTCAATGCTAAAGAATATCCATTTTTGTCTTTTCCTGTTTACCACTTCAATACAGAGAGAAAGATCTAACTTTCTTTCTAAATTATTTTATTCCATAATAAAAAAATAAAATTATTAAGGATTTGCCTTGCAAGCTAAACTATTAAATAAGGCAGCAGCACAAGAAGGAAGGAAGAAAGGAAAGAAAAAGATGCAGTTGGAGAGAAAAGGCTGTGCTGACTAAACTTGACAGTTCCTTGAAAAAGATAGGTGACCTCAAGCAATATAATAAATCCTGAGCAGTTTAGATTCTGCAATTTTTAGTTATTAATTAATTATGTCTTAGTCTTCTTTCCTACTTCTTGGCTGAGCTTTTAAAGTCTATGTAAAAAATTGCAAACAAATATGTCCTAAGATACAGCATAGCTATTGTGCTGCAAATAATAACACACATGCAAAATTGAAAATTGACCAAGTTGAGCCGAAGACAAATTGTAAGCATTAAATCAATAGAAAATGTGTTCTGATATATTTACATACTTTTACTATAATTTAACTAAGCAATAATAAAGATATGCTCTATTTTAATTACTTTTTGATATGAACTCTGAAGGACTGAAATAATCAACATATATCATGAATATAAATGGTTTTTTTAACATTCATTAAATCTTGAAAAAAGCATCTTTGAGGGAGGAAGCTTGTGCAAGTGATTGTCACAGTAAGAACCTAAATAAAGTGCCACTTTCTCACTCAGGTCTTTTAATGAGGAGTTAAATGAGAAAAAAAAAAAGACTTCAACAAAACAGAGACTTAACTTGAAAATCCTTTCTTGCTGCACAGTAATTTGTAAAAAAACGTAAGCAAGCTGAGAGGAGAGGTAAGAGATCTTTAAAAGCCATAAAAGTAAAAGCATGAAGGAGAGCTGTGAATGAAATATTTGCTAGAGATGGGACTGCTGAATCAACACTGACCAGTGCACTTCATCATAATTATCAGGACATACTACTGCCAGGGGATTTATAAAAATCCCACTCAGCAAATAATTGCCCTGCTGTTAGGAGATAGTCGGAGTGTTAACACACTGTCACAGTCCAGCGTTTAGTAAGATATTCAACATTCAATTACTCTTGCTGAGAACTAAAAGGAAACATGATCATTTCTCAGCTACTGCAGTTATGCTTCCACATGAATTCCAGTGAACAATCCTGTTAATCCCCAGATATAGTTTCTCTAGGAGGGAAAAGAAATACCTTGATACATTAATTATTCACAAGGAAATAAGCATTTATATAATGCTGCAAACATGTCTGTAAAAGAGAAGGAATTTTAAACTTCTAAATAACTAGCTTTTTACAGACTTTCAGAATATTTCATGTTTAGTGAAAATAAAAGGACAAGACTTAATAGGAGATTTATTTTAGAAAGAACATCTATAAAAAATCTGTAAATACTGTTCTAGCAACAAGTATAATAAGACTAAGTCTACAAAGTCAAATTCCAAACATTAAAATATTTAAGCTACAATAGAATGTATTCTACTAGCAACCATCTGCAATTTTTTCACTAATGTGAACAGATTTTTGTATTAAGAAACACATTGTAAAATTTATGCAGATGTTGGAAAAATACCATAGTATGGTTTGACATTCCAGGTTGAGATAAAACTTCTTTACCATGCCTGACAATAGGAAAAATGTCACCCAGCTTTATAAACTTGGGTTCAGTTCTCACTGAGCTAACGCTACTCCTCAGGCCTGATCCTCTAATCCCTGAAAAATATACTCTCAGGCATTTCATCTAAATAAGAACTGGAGGATCTAGCCTGTTATTGCACCTAAGATATTTTACATTTCTTTGAGATGCTGCTTTTATGGAGACACTGAAGAACTCATAAGTGAGTGATGAGTAGTGTATTTTCTTTCAAGTGGGATTAATTACCTGTCTTCTGCTTAATATATATTCTGTTTAAACAGAGTAATAGAAACATTAATTATTGTTATTCTGCCTTCAGACAGTAAAGCTTGGTTCAGTCCTTTTCATCTGTGAAATATTTCCTTGATATCAAAATAATAGTGCAATCACAGCTTAAATGCACTTGTATAAGTAAACCAAACAGCAATTTTATGGACTATACAATGAGGTGTTAAGGAAATATTCAAGTCCAGTATCCTGGCCACAGACCATAAAACCAATCTCTAAACATGCAAGGCACTAAGCTCAACTGCAGGAAACAGCACTCTAACTGAGTGTCCAAAAAGGTACCATCTGCTTGGGCATTTAGGCACCAAGACAAAAGAGAAATATAATCTTAGTTTACTGCATGAAACATTGTGGTACAATATCCAAAAACACAGCAGCCCAGCACATGCAGAGGCATCCCAAAAATGCATCCACCTTTCATTGATTGCCTCTCTGACTGAGGCTTACTCTGTCAAATCTAATTCTAACGCAGGCTCTTGATGACTTGACTAGATCAGGGGTAATAACTTGAATGAGTGAGTGATGGCATGGGAAACAATACTCTTATGATGAATACACAACGCAGGGACAGCACATTCAAAGTTCTCTTACTGTCTTCTCATCTGACTTCTGATTTCAAAACAAGCAGAGAAAAATACAACTTAATTGCTGAATGGCTTAACTTTAAAAGTAGGAACAGGAAATTTCATTACTGTTATCATTTTCTCTTTAAGAAATGCTAGGCTGAATATAAGATAATATACAAATTATAAGAATCTCCAAAAATAAACCTGTTTCTATAACCACCTTGACTAAGTGGGAATTAAAGACCTTAGTCTGAAAAGTAATCTCTAAAGGTGAATTTATTCTTCCCAATAATTACCTGTAAACACATAGACAGTATTTTCTTCCTTTACAGAGCTATTTTGAGGCTAAAATTATTTCTCTTGTGAGAAGTTTTCAGAGCCTTAAAAGACATATCAACATATGTGATATTACTTATGTCTTTAAAATTTAAATTCCATCCATTATCATTGTCATAATGGGAAAGAATGGCTTTGTACAAATAATCTACTTGAGATTCACGCCTTTCTAACTGGATTGAGAAAAATCCCTATATTTATGCCATTTAGAATCTTCAAATTTGTAACCCCAGAAGTTACCTGCAACAACGTATCAGAAGAGAGGAGAAGCTCTTTGTAACATGTAAAGATGGAAATCATAGGAAGATTTCCTTTGTCAAGGATATAATTGCTAAATAGAGACATTTTTTACTCCTCAAAATTGAATAGGTGCAACCAAAACAATGTAATATTTCATTGCTTTTCCTTGGGCCTTATGACTGTTGCTTTGTGCTTACATGTGAGTATTCCCTCGCAGACATAGGCTGACAGATTTATTAAACAATTTGCTGTAGTAAACCTATAGGATTAGGCAATGAGTAAAAACTCAGAATGTGGCAGAATGTTTAACAAAGCAATCTGCAATCAGACTAATAAGCAATGAGGTGAAGGTTTAATGAACAGTCACAGTATTGTATAGGGAAAGAATAATGAGGGAACAGAACCATGTTAGTTAGATTAGTAAAGGTGGTCGGAAACTAGTAGAAAAGTGTGAGATAAACAGAAAAAAAAACCCCAAAGATGAATACTTTATTAAAAGATTGTTGAAGTGGAAAAATTGAAAGCAAAGCAAACAATAGATAAAGGGAGATGTGCAGTGTTTGTCATGTCCCTTGCAGGACAGACACAACTCCCAAATTAACAGCACATATTAGATACTAAACAAAAGCACTGAATATTGAATAAACACTGCAAGTTAATGGAAGAACTTTACCATTATGCTGTTCTGTTGCCTAAGAGCTGAAAAACAAAAGAACTGGTGTGTGCATCACTCATCTTGACGTCTCATTAAAGCAAGGATACCATCAGTGCCACTTCTTAATCAACAGGAAGGTTTGCTGTTGAGACATGCATGGTATTTCATCCTCATGACTTCTCCCATGCCATTCCCAACCTCTCTCTTATGCAATTATCTCTTACTTAGCATGTACTTCTCCTAATATAAGAGGAGAAAAAAATTACCTGAACAAGACCACAGCTCACACCAACTTGGTTAAATACTAGATGGACTATTATGCATCAACCAAATTTATATCAGTGACTTCAAGAGTGTACTGTTTATAGCAGTATTTCAAGAGTCTCAGTGGAGTTCCATTGTTTCTGAATGTGGCTTTGTCAACTATTTAGCTGATGTTGTGCCACATTCTGAGTTCCTTGCAGGATAGATTCTTTCTTAAATGTTTTTACCGTATCATACACACAGCCAGCATTCAATATATAACTCATTCTTACTGGTTTTCTGACCCTGCAGAAATCCAACCCTTCTGCCACCCCAGCTGACAGTAATACACAAAATGTGGTCATGTTTTTCTAAGATCTCAGCATGTACACCTTTTGATAGATCACACAGCTTGTCCTTTAAACTCTGCCATTAATCCTACCCACAGGAATTGAGCACAAAGTTTGTTGTCTAGAAAAAATCCACACAAATAGGGATTATGCAATTCAGATGCTGAAAAAGACAGTTTAAGTGCAGGGACCTTCTAGCTAGTGGATTTTTAAATGACTAAGGCTGAAATGCTCAATGCTATAATACATGGTAGATGCAGAGATGTCACTATGCTATAATATCAAGCTTTGTGTGATATGGTTAGTAACAAGCTATTTAGAAGAAACTGAGAAATATTCCCATGTCTACCAAGGACATACTTTTAAAAACTAAGCTAGCATAGGATCAATCAGAAAACAGCACTCAAATTTTACATTTTATTGTGTGTTAAGCTCTTTGTGATTAGGGATGAATTTTTTGTGTAAACTCTCATTTCTTTGAACAGCTAACCAGTTACCAAAAAAACCTGAAATGATTTTATAGCAGTCAGCCTTTAGGAAAAATAGAGTATAAAATACTGTCACAGATAATGCTTAGAACTTCACTATCTTTAAGCAACAGGAAGTGAGTATCTTGTTTTCTGGCAAGTGGGACAAAAGGAGAAATTATTGATTTCTGTTGGAAATACTTTCACTTACCACTTGTGCTAGGCTGAGACTTAAGAGTGAATTGAAGGGAAGTACTGTTCACTGACACTGGGTAGAAACATATCTGAAATAGTCCACATCCATGCATTTTGCATAGGAAATAGCTTACAGTATCAGGAGATAGCACTTCCTCCATCTTCTAACCACATTTTACCCATTTCTGGGCATGAAGATCACCATGCTTACAACCTTAGTTTTGGCTTTGACTGTACTTGTCCTCCCTAGGGAGATAACCACTACTTCCTAGAGAGAAAAAAAAATGTCTGATTGAAAAGAATATGACAAAACTGGAAAATCTACGGAAGCTGTAATTTTTTTTAATAAATTATTTTGGCAGTATGTGCACCAGATAGATTCTAGAGATATATTTTGGCTTTCAGCTCTTCCCCTCTTTTTTACATCACCCTGGTAGTGTGTTGAGTAGCAAAATTATAATTCGGTGTCCTCAAGATTAGTTATCCCAAAGGGCAAGAGCTGGATTCAGAGCCTAAGAGAACTAGAGATTTTTGATTGCGTGTGCAAATCATTTAAAGATCATTTGTAGAATTTAGAGCTGGCATTTGGGTACAATATCTTTTAGAATCACAAACAGCTCAGTTACTGGCTTCTTTCAGTTTACCTTACTTTGTCCTTCTTTCTGACAGGAACATTAAGCAGCATGAACTGAGATGCCTTCCAAGTGAGCTGAGATGGTGTGGACAGTGCCCCATGAGGCACAAGATTGGAATGACTTTCCTAGAGTGAATAACTGTGAATAGACTGATACATCAGGCCTCCAACGGGAAGCAAATACAGGAGGAAAGCTTGCTGATCAAACATACCTGTCACAAGCACTGTCTGAAGGATGTAATGTAAATTGTGAACCCTTTGGAAATAATATTTTATAAAAACAGAACGCTGCAGCATGAAGTGCTTCACACACAAGTGCAATTTAAACGTAGCTGCAAGCCTGCCTGAGAACTAAGAAAGCTCACTCTCTCCTCTTTAATTGAATAGGATTTTTTACAGTACAAGCTTTGGAAAGAAACATCTGACTACTTGGCAGAGAAATGACGAGTGGATATTAAACACCCAGGGATAAATGGGGATGTTCAGTGATTGGGACACTTAGAAAAAAAATAAAAAAATAAAAAGACTATTTTAGTTCATGTTCAGGAAGTATTAGTACTTAGAATGAATGATAATTTCATCCCCTGAATGTTTTAGAGACAGGATAATAAAATTACAACAGTAAAGAGGGAGGAAATAAAATGTAAAAGGTAAGAGCTAATTCATTCTTCATGCTAGCTCAGTCCTTGGCCTTTCCTGAACAGACACTGCCAATAGCAACAAATTATGTATAATCATTTTGTGATGTGGACTGTTCACTCGGGACTAAGCTCAAATGACCAAACTTGCAGCCTTGTCTCTTAAACTGTGGATCTGAAGATCAAAGGCTAGGGCTTTATCCACTGAGTCTTCACCTTTATAAGAATAAAACTGCCAGCTGTCCAGAGACAGAGTGGATGTCAAACAGTGTCATTTTAGACCAATTGTTTTTCAAGTTCTTACAGGACAGCACATTAGGTTAGAAGCATATTAATCAGTTGTGTCTCCTGAATATTCATTAACCTGCTCCAGGAAGGATTTTGTGGCCTTTTTCCTTTCTCACTTAGAACATTAGACATTTAGACCTGAATAAGTGCAGTAACTTCAACAGAATTAACTCCTGATTTCCAGTAATGTTAAAATGGGACAAAGGCTGTCAGTGTAATGTTTATGAATTGCCATCTCTGTTTACAGGAAAAAGTCAATAGAAGAATACGTTAGCATTGAATAGAATTTAAGTCAAAATATTTTACTTTAGGAACTGATACGAATGCAAAATAAATATGGGAAATTGCTAAATAAATATGGAAACAATTGATAGAAGTCATATTTTGAGATCTACAATAAATACAGAAAATTAAAATTAAACTGTTCTTAGAAACAAAAGAGGTTTTTACTTCCTTTATATTCAAAAGCCCTAAGACAGAATCCAGAAGAGTTTCCTAAATGGTTCCCATTAACCTAAAATGGAATTGCTTATGGAGATACACAGACAGAGTAAAAATGGAAAAACTTGTTTCTTGTTGCTGACATTAGAACTTTTCACCGTTACTCACTTGAGAGTAACTCATAGCAAACATTTCCTTCCTCCTCACAGAGCATTATTCTTAAGGTGGGTGTTTTGGCCTTTTAAAACATATTTTCTATAGAGCTAATCTATTAAAGGGTTACTTTCTCACATGTTTATGTCTCCCTGGAAAGAAGCATCTCAGTCAAGACTACTTCCATTCAAAATACTTTTTTATTTTATAGCACATACTATAATACCCTTAAAAAGCAATTCTTTACAAAGCATTATTTCAATGGGAATAAATGTGGGCCAATATCAGCACATGCCTAAGTGAGTGTATCATCCTTGACTCAACAGAGAGATGGTGACACGTCAGGCAGGCACTGAAAACTGAACTACTATGATCCAAAAAGAGAGCTTGTGTCCTGCTACTAAAAGGAATGCCATAGTTTCTAAAGCTTCTACAATGAAAAGGGCCTATTATTACACATGGACTTTGTTCTTCCCTTGCAGCTCTAAATTACCAGGATCTTATGAGCAGTATCTGTTCACAAATTGTCCAAGGACATCAGGAAAAACTGTCCTTTGTTAAAGAGGGCTGAAAAGTGAGGGACTTCAATGTTGCTTGGAGTGGAAGAGGCAATCCCCAGAACCAGATGAAATTGTGGAGAAAGAATAAGGCACTTTGCAGTTGCATATTCTCCTATGACAGAATATCAAGGACAGTAAAGCTGTGAAATGAACGTGCATGAGCAAAACACTGCAGAGAGAATGAGTGAACCTGGTCTTCCAAGGAAGCACAAATTGAGAGCTAGTGATACTGCCAGATCTCTTAACCCACCCCTGTCTAGGTTATTCCTTCTCTGGGTATTAAGAGAGGAGGGAATTGGAGGAATATGGAGTCAAAAAATGAACATCAAAATATTACAAAAATAGAAAGTTGTACATCTAAGAACTACAAGTCCTTCAAGTTTGCTGGAAACTGAGTATTCTTGACAGTAATTATATAGCCCCATTGCTCCATTTTATTCCTCTACCCTTGCCCACTGTCAAAGATGCTTGGCAGAGGAGCCTTCAGTCTGACTCAACAGGTCTTCTAATCAGTCAGGGGCTAACAGAAAGAAGATGCTATACAAAAGTCAAGAGCAGACATACACACATAACGGCATGATTAATTTTTTTAAGGTCTCAATAGTTAAAGCATTGAGACAGAACAGAAGCTCACAGAGAAAGGAGGACCAGTATTAGCTCATCTACTCTCAGCATGATCTATCACAGAGCAGGAGGTCTAGGTTTAGAAATGAGGTTGTGACTCAGTCCACCGGCCACAGCAATGATAAGCTTAAGTGATGCATGTATAACATCCCACTAGTAACAATGTACAATGTTATGCAATTGTAGAATAGTACAATGTAATAGTACAATGTAAAATGTTCTGCAATTGTGTGACAAAGCTCTCTAGATTTTGCACATTTAAAGAAATTTGGCTTCTTGGACTAACTGCTCATTTATTTTCTGACAAAAAGTAATTGTGTTTATCTGTTTAGAAACAGAAGAAAAGAGAAAAGAGAATTAAAATTCTCTTTTACCTCACCCAGTACTGTGAAATAGTGAAAAACCATAAAGGGGAATAATCTTTTGCTCTGCAGATTCTCCAATATTCTCCTTAGAGACAGGAGAAACTGTAATAGCAGAAGGCCTTTTCAGCTGTGACACTTGGAACACTGTTCCCATAGGGCTCTTCTCCTGAACTCTGTACTTTACAGGACACCACTTCTGCTCTGTATTTCAGTTACCACTGGCTTCTGCTCCCCATCCCACTGTGGACTTGCAGGTGCTGATGCACCTGCTCCCCCTCAGAGAATCACCTCATCATTGCTGCCTGCTCTGTCAGCAGACACTTAACACTGGTCTGCATTCCAGCCCTATTCTGGATCTCTGGATTTAGACTGTCATACTCCTGACTCTCATCACCATTGTCAGGCAGACCAACTACAAAATTTCTTGAAAGGCTGAAAACACCAATGACAGGAATCATGCAACCACATATTTCAACACAAGTGAGCTCTTCAGAAATTGCATGGCTGTTTCTGCAAAGTGCCAAGAATGTATTCAGTGCTTTTCTCTGTCGCTGACTTTAAAGGTCATTTGTCAGCACTTGGCAGGGGATGGCCCTTACTACAAATGTTGGCCTTGAAAATATGACAAAGAGCAGAAGAACCTCTTCAGTTATAGTGAAGGTTGTTAATACAGAAAGAGGAACTACAGGGATATAGAATAATAATCTGCATAGGTAAATATGTTTATAATGGAAAAAAAATAGAAAATGTGGAAACTCACACTTAGTAAGTAGTTCATTTATTAATGAAAATTAAAAAAAAAAGAAAAAGGATGATTACCACTGTAGTGGAAATAGCATACTGTGATTCTGGACTAAGAAGAAAAACTTAATTATTGTAAGTTTCATGTCTCAATAAGAAATCACAATTGAGTTCATGATAAAACAGGTAAAATCAATGAAAACAAATAGTGTTACCAAAAGGAAATTATAAGAAATAGTCTTAACAAGGACAGAGACTTGTTAAATATATAATTTTTATTATGTTCATTATAAAGTCAAAATTTATCAGCCTGATAAAGTAAAAAAAACACATAATAAAAGGACTGTGTTATATAAAATATTTTAAACCTGAAATACAGGGAATTCTATTTTTAAAACTGAATTTGGTTTGGAAGTCCCAAAGTTGCCACCTTACAGATTTATATTTCTTGCTGTATTTCACATTGGAATCTCTTGCAAGAAACAACCAGAAAGTGGTCTTTCTTTATAACGTAACAGTTTATGAAATAAATAAATGCTTGAATAGCAAGTTAATTCAGGAAAAGGACAAAACAACTAAATTAATTATAGGCCATGCTATTACATCCATTCCAGACATCCCTGACACTCACACTCTTCAGTTTTACTTCCTGGAAGTAAAACAATGTTAGCAATTAGGAATCAGCAGACTTTGTATATAGATAAAGATATAGATAAAGACACAGATATAGATATATTGATATATAAACACACTTCTGAGATGTTGTGGGCTTCAGCTCAGGAGAGAAGAATGAAAATTGACATGCCTTTTTTAACAAAAATTGAGGAGTAACAACTCCTTAATTCTTTATAGTCTATAAGTAAACACCCTTTTCTCACCCTTTTTGCCTGTATTAAAACAAAAATATTCCAAACTATAGGATATATTTGAAACAATTATTGCAAATACAGATTTTTCAATGTTCTCCATACAACCTGTCTGAACACCAGCAGCCTTGATGCATGATGTGGCCCAGCTCCATCACTGAACCTCACTGGATATGGCAGGATGGGGAGGAGAACCAACCTTCCTCAGGTCATCTCTATAACTTACTGGGCTTTAGTAAATCTAGCTCATCAATGTCCTCTTTTCATTTGCTATGTGCCCTGCTTAAAAATTATATGTTTTCTTAACTCATTCAAAAGTGTTGATTTTTGCTGCCTGTTTCTACTGAGAGATAAATGGTCCTTGTTCAGTAATCCAATTAACTGTTCTTTGAAAACAGTAAGATGTAGCTGTAGCCAGATCAGAAGACCAGACATTTAGAGAGTAAAATGTCAGGCACAGAGCATCAAAACAGTAAATTCTGCATGGAAATAATTTGTCCTGTATCGTAGCTACATATCAAATTATATAATATATGGAGTTGTGGAATACAGACTTCGGAGTATGTAGTTAACTTCAAATACATCTTTGCTGGTTTCCAAGTTGTCTGAAGGTTTTGCATTGATTTACATTTACTTATGTTTTGAAATACTACCTGCAAAAGAAGACAGCTCTTGGAGCTCAGTTCTCTGACAAAGAAAAACTTTTGTGGGCTCTTAGTCTCAGTATTCACAAACCATCTCAGCAAGCAAAACAAAGCTGCTTTTTTTTTCTTTTTTCTTTTTTTCTTTTTTTTTTTCTTTTTTTCCTGCTAGCTAAAACCACTGCTAGCTAAATTTTAGTTCTGTAAAATTAGTAACCCAAATTCAGCAGAACCTAACAGTTACTGCTGCCCTCTACCAGCAGTCCTCCATGGCTAAAATGAGGAACTACTTGGCATTCCTTAAAAAGTGTTACAGCCTGCTAAGCCAGTATTATTGGAGGTGAACTGAGCTTACTAAAATCTTACTAGACCACATATCTCCAACCCCACAATATTTGTACTCTAGGTAGCCATATTCATGTTTATGTATGTGTTTACATAAAATGCACTGTTCAAAACAAGAATTCCCAATTTTCTACAGTTTAAGAGAATGTAAAATACTGTACAGATTATTCTTAATGTCCTAGATCTGTATGTGAAAAAAAAATTATAGTGAGCGAATTTCAGTCATTAAGTAGCTTCCATGTCTAATAGCCACTGAGAAAACTTTTATGCTATTTTTTACTTATATTATATATACTATGCTTTAAAAAAAAATACCTACACCTAATTCACACATCGAGGTTTCATAACTGATATCCCATTAATCAAACCACATTTCTATCTACAGGATGGATATACCACAAGTAATTCCCAACGAGAAGGAAAGATTAAATATTTTGTCATTAAGTGTAGTGCAATTTTTCCTGCATTATTTAGGATTAGCAGTTCTTAAACACAGATTATAACTGACAACTTACAAAGAGCAAGCATTTAGTTCATAATAATATTTCACATTAATTCCATATCTGTAGGAAGAACAATCAGTCACCAAACACTTACAGAGACAAATTCCTCTTACTTTTTTATGAAAGTTTACAAGAGGAGACTAAAAAAAGGCAAAACCACAAGCATTACCAATCATATCAAATTTCTGTAAGATATATCTACAGGCATATTTACCTGTTTAAAGCAGCTTGCATAAGAAAACTTGGAATAATATACCAGTAATATTGATACAAAACAAATTAATAATATATATTTAACATTTATGAGGCAATTTTGAGTGAAAACCACCATGCTAAATAAGCTGATTCAGGAAGTTCTAAGAAAAGGTTTAGCTGAAAACCCCCATTTACAATCTCCCCTAAAAACAAGCAGAACACTGCACCAACCCAAGCATTAGCTCAATTAAAAAGGGGGGAAAAAAATGAAATCCCTTCTCAGCTTAATAACTTGTTAGTTCTTGACAAGTGCAGCAACACAACAATAAGCCAGTCAAAATGAGTTTTTAAAGCGAGGTTATGCCCTTCATGTTGTGTTATCACAGTGGCAGATCAAACTGCTGACTTGGACTCTTTCTGCCAGCAGTGCTGATGCTGCCTCTATGAGCTACTGTCACAGAATAGTCATGGTACCTGCTCTTGCCTATAGAAAAGCACTAAATTGAACTCGAAGTAGTGTCTTTGTGATATCTTTTCAACAAGTCATGTCCCATTCAGCCTGCTAGTTTATCTCTGTCAGGCTGGGGGCCCAAGTGGTTTGCATGAGCTGTCAGGGACAGGTCTACCAACCTGTTCAGTGCTAAGGAGGTAATGCATCTTTCGGGCTTGGTATTTCTTTTTCTTTTCTTTCTTTTCTAGGTTCTTCATTTTCTCTTCATTTTCCTTCATTTTTGCATACTCTTGAAGTTCACTCCTGTAATAAAATAAGTCTGCTAACTATATTATAACAAGAAAAGTCACGCTAGTCTTCTATTTTACTTTAACCCTTTCATAGCTTCACAGTGTTTTGTTCTTGTGTATTAGCAGTATACTGACAGCGCAGCATTGTAAAATGACTGTTCTTTCAGTTCCACAGCTGTAGGATGCTGCATGGATAAAACTATGAAGAAACAGAATTAAAATGATCAAAAGTAGGAGCAGTATATAGATTCACATTGCTTACAGTTTGATAAAATAGTATTCATGTAAGTCCTTTTATTTGCCTTTGTCATTTTACTTTGAATTTCTCTAAGTGGAAGCTATTATAATATAAATAAAGGTTGTTCATTTATATTTCAGCTAGTGCCTTGCAACAGCTCCTGATCTGCAGACAGAGGAGATTTTAAGGAATGAGAGAAGATAGCAGACATGGGATAAGAGATGAAATTCACTCTTGGATCCTTGAGCCCTTTGTAAGGTTGAGAAAGCAGGCACAGAGGAAAACTGGAAGGGAACCTTTCATGCACACATTGTCCTTAGGAGGAGTGCCCGTGGCATTGGCCTCTTGCACAGGTCATTTCTGCTCTGGTTTGATGAGGCCACCACAAGAACCAGGAATTGAAGTGCTTCACGAAGCACTGCACTGCACAACAGAGGTGTGCAAACACACAGAGTCATCTAAATGTGTGAGTCTGTGCAGAAAACGTTTTCATCATAAAGGAAATATGGAACTATACCTAATACCAGGTTTCAAAGAATGGAGAAAACTCATGATTTCAACTGAACATTCAGAGGAAAACATGAACAGAAAACGGGCACGGATTTCCTCCTCAGTGTTTTAGGGGTTTTTTTCACAGAGCCAGGCTCGCCATAAACAGCAGAGTGAATTAGTTCTACAAGAAACAAAATTCTGTGCTATTGTGCACAGTGCAAGTGTATAGGATTTTTTGACCCAGTCAAAAAAGGCTAGTTTGATTAACATTTGTTATTTTTGTTATTACAAAATGGCTAGTTCAAATTAACCTGCGTGCCAAAGACACCAAGCATATTCAGGCAGGCATTTAGATCACTAAAACGTTAATTAGGTGAGTAAATTCTTGTCTTTATGTTTTTTAGTCTGTGTATATAAGACAAAAATAAAAAGAAAAAAAATATTATTCACATAACTGGATGATTCAAATATTCCTGCAAAACAGATTATTTAGAGAGGTCCACATTAATAGTCTCAGTTGTTTCAATGAGCACCAAATAAGACACTGTGAGTACATGGGTCAAACCGTGTCAAAATATGCACGTGGGTAAGTTTGCTGATATGAATAATCCTATGGAAAAGTCTTATTGCTCCCAAAAGCTTTTTTTAAGATTGTGACTCAGACTTACTCTTAATATTTTAATTATCATTAAATTAGTTCATCAAAATATGTGAAAGAGCAATAATTGCTTTATAAATATGAACACCGTGAAATCACATTTTTAAATACAAGCTGAAGTGTAGAACTTTTGTTTCACGCTATCTTTTAAGATTTTATCAATTAAAATAAGTAAAGTATTAAGTAATTAAAGATTTTATTTTAACTGTAGAAGAAAAATAGAATTAAAAGGAAATAGAGATCAGAAAAAATGCACAGGTATTTTTGAATGACTGAAAATAGTTTTTGTTGCAGTTTACTGTTAAAGGCTGCTAATACAATATTTCATACAAGGTTACTTATGAAGCACATTGACGTTTAAAAATCACCATGCTATGCTTTTGCAGCAGTGTAATTTTTTTCCAACATAAGATTAAATTGCAAAA
The DNA here is from genome assembly GCA_013401135.1 of Cettia cetti. Lineage (NCBI taxonomy): Eukaryota > Metazoa > Chordata > Aves > Passeriformes > Sylviidae > Cettia > Cettia cetti. The sequence goes on from VZUI01022511.1 coordinate 22,551, forward strand.
TAAATGAATTACTTAGAGTGGCATGGCCCCCATTTTGCCACCCTTCTCTTGAAAATTGCTTATTAATATGAAAAAAGAAGTTGGAAAATAGCCTGTTTTACTTTATGCATAGCATTCTGGGGCCTCAAAGCCTGCCGAGCCGGAGCAGTGGCACATTTTAGATTGCGTTGGCAAGCAGGGACAATGACCTTTCTGACCTGCATCTCAAGGCTATTATTAATCGCTAAGTAACCTGGTAAAGCCAAACAAATTTGTTTCCATTGAAAGGATCTCTATCTGTGTCTGAGAATTTGTGCTGTACCAAACAAACCTCATTAACTGTGTCCATTTTTGACAAAGAACTAGGAGTTGGAGAGATTGGCGACCTTTCTTTGTCCTCAAGGTACAGATTTCAGAGTCACTACATGTAGGTACATAAGCATTTTTTACTAGGAAACTCTTTGTTCTATATCCATCAATCACAAATGAATAAATAGACAATACATATAGTATCAACTTTGTTCTTTTATTTTATGCTTCTTTACCTTCAATATCAGAGTATATGATCCGTGGTTTAAATATTTAATACTATTCCTTTTTGATTAGAGAGCCTTCTATTCAGCTTTAGTACCTCTATCTACAACTGAGGAAATAATAATCAACGTATTACTACAGTCTATTCATGTTCTTATATACTGAGGTACTTCTTCCTAACAGTGAATATGGAAGCTTTTTGATTTAGAACACAGCTGGTGACAAAAGCCAACAAATTACGTCAAAAACATAGATTTGTATTCCAGAAATAATGATAACAGGACCCAAAATATTTCCCATTGTCATCAATGGGAATTTATCAGATTGCTTTGAATGAGTGACTAATATCATTACTTGCTGAAATTAAATGCAGTCTAAAATACTTGTTGAAGTTCGATGTAATTATGATCTTTTTAGACAGTGCTGAATGTCTTTTTAGACATTCCTGATTATCACAAACCCTCAGTAATACTTGTACCCTAATCTGTGTAAAAGTTTGAGTTTTTTTAAGCAGTTAGAAATAACTTTCAGCATATTTTTGCAGCCAACACATTTTATCAGTTGTTCTAAAATATCTCTATCAGATATTATACTGCCCTGTACAGTTGTACAGAACATGCAGGATAATAGCTCCCAGGATGAGTATCTCCTGAGAGGCAGTGCAAAATAAGTAGTATGTAGCAGTCTGAACACTGCTTGACTGGAAACATAGATGTTTTAGCATAAATACAGATTTATTTTAAAGCTATTTCAACCTGAAGCTTCCATCTCTTTTGCCATTCTTTCAAGCATTTGAAAAGGAGCAACAAAAGCAGAGAATCTAAAGCAGTTAGATATGAACACACTATTTCACACATTAGCAGATTAATACTAACATGTCATGCAGTGTGCAGGGGTTTCACTGTTCCATACAGAATAACGTGTAGAAGGATAAGTGATACTAAAGACATAAACTTAACCTTCCAAATGTAGCTAGAGTTCCACATAGCTTACATGGAAATGTGTTCACTGGGAAGTTTCATGCTTGGGATCTTCTACATGTATACCTTCCCAGGGAAAATAAATCCAAATTCTATTAAATTCAATAGGAGATCAGCTCAAATTAAATGATTTTGGATTAAATCAGTACACTTCCTGCCAGTCTTCTCTTTGTTCACAAATATGATGGGTTCATTGAACAATCTTCTTGGGATATATGTGTATCATCTCTGTGACATTATGAATACTAGCTGGGATACAAGACACTCTGTGGATTCTGGACCAATTTTACTTCAGGATGAACCTTTCCTGGTTCAGTGTGAAGTGGGAGAAGGCAAACTGTGGCTTCAATAAATTTTGCAGGAGAAAAGGAATTCTGTAAATGCAAAACGTATTTTAGGTTATTTGATAATCCTGTTCTATTTTTGTAAGTGATCTGTCTGTTGCACGGTTCATAGCTGGAAAAGCACAGCTTATTAAAATGTTATAACTCAAAAAATTGGGTAATTATTTTAGCACAAAATCCCTTCTTTATCAAAAAGCCTATCTCAATATATTTGCAGCATCTATTGCATCTTCCTACAAGCCCGGCTTCCCATCTAAGTTTGGTCCAATCAGACTTTCTCCCACACACATTTTTATGGAATAGCTTTGTAGGGGAATTATGTGGATATTTTAACAAATGTGATGTCTTATCATGATCTGAAAATTATTAAATAAATTATAAGAATATCAATGTTTACTACGGCAAGTTTAGGATGCATTTTTTTACTAAAAACATGAATGTACTGGCTAACACAAAGAGTGTCGTCCTTGTCATGGGCAATGTTTCATGCATTTGAAAATAGGCATAGGATTATCAACATATGTGCTCAAAATCCACAATTAAAAATGATCTTGTGTTACAAATCTGCTAAGTAGCTACTGAATTTTTAATGATAAAATTTCTTGTTCTATATAGTTCGAAAATAAAAAAAAATTCATCTGACAAGGTAACTTATTGTTATTCTGTTCTTCATTATGCAGTAGGCAATGGTGTTGGTTCCTGCTATGAGATGCAAATTCAGTTGACAGTGCTCCTGCTGTCTGTATAAAGGTTAAAAATACACATATAATATTGTTCCTGGCACTTTTGGAAAGGTCTTCAAGTGATGATTTCAGTAATATATAGATTTTAATAATGCTGTATAGAACTTCATCGTCTTACAAATTCACACTGACCTATGTTTATTAAGTTTATCAAACTATTGCATTCTCTTTGCATTTCCACTGGCATTCTGTGGTCCTTTGGCCAAACAATATTAAAAAAATATTATATTAACTATAGGGAAGGGCATCCAATAAAAACGAATAATTAGTATAGTTGCCTAGAGTATCCAGAAAATGTATTAAGTTACTGTGATTTTAAACAGTTCAGACACCAAATCATAAAATTCCTGCAACAGTGGCAGTAGGCAACTTTAGCCTACAAGGAGATAACCTAAGTCTATTTAGTCCTCCTGACTATGTATCATTCTCCCTCCTCAAATACAGAATATGGAAGGCAAAATAAAATTAGTGAGACAATAATCTTTGCTATACCACTGCATGCCACTTGGTTTAACATCACATTGCTGTAGGTGAGAGTGGAATATAACCTGTCACGATAATATTGTTTGATTTAATCGATTAAATTTGGGAAAACAATGAAATGTATCTACAGACCAGTCTAGGATGTAAAAAAAGTTTAGAGAACTCTGTACTTCAAAGAAGTTTTAAGTTTAAGAAGTTAAAGTTTTAACAGAACACATATACTACATACTCAAGTTAGCCATGTACCATCAGACAGCTTGTTCATCCTCAACATGTTTCTCATTTTTTAAATGAACATCTTCAGATTTAGTAAGCCAAATAGGGCAGCTATGTAATTCTCTTTTCCTCTCTACCATAATGTATAGTCCCGTGTGTATCCTGACAGAATTCCTTGACCAAAATATTTGATCTCAAGTTGTAGTTAGATGCTCAAAGCTGCAGTCAATTATCTGTGGTACAAGCTATCTTACTGTCTATGAGATCTACCATAAATAGATGTCCAAAATTCTTACTAATTTTAAATGTGAATGTTTACATGAATCCATTCAACAAATTTATCATGACACTCTCTTCAAGATCTGGAGGAATATTATTGCTCTGCAGTGGATGTCACTGCAGTGCAGTGAACAGGAAATATGAATTTCACGTTCTTCATATCATTAATATGAAAAAATTAAAATAAAGCCAATACATAGGCATATGAAAATACCCTGTATCTCTTAATAATTTTACAGAGAGAAATTCATAACACCTTAAAATCCCATTATAATTTGTGCATAGTAGCATATAGTCTGTCCATCTCCCCTTAATCACATAGTGTACCGTGCCAATGGAATTCAGTGACACACCAGTTCCACTGTGAAGGTCCACAGTGTGATCAATACACAATGCTGGAAATGTGACGAACATGGTGGTGAAGGGCACACAGTGAATGAATACCTCGTGCAGATCAGGAGATCAGGGCACAGCATGTACCAGACGATAGGGAAGAACAGACGGATGCATCCTTCTTATCCTTCCAATTTCCACTGCTGTACAGTTACTCAAGAGAGTGCAACAGCCTTTCAAGCCACTGACTGCAGAGGCAGCTTTGAACTAAAACAGAGTATTTTCCTAATCCTTTTTGCTGAATCTTGTAATTAAAGTTTCAAGAACAACTCATACAGAATTTTTCCTCACATATACTAAAAACCTAAATTTTTTCATATATAGTCTCTTAAAATTATTCTCTTTTCTCAAAATGTGCAGACTTCTTGGTCCAAATGTTTTTCTCTTGTGTATATATATCCTTTAAGGCAAAATTATTTTATCCTCATTGGCAGCAGAAAATGCTGTGCAGTTTAAAACTATTTTTGTAAAAGGTCCAATCAAAACAATGATTTTTCAGTTTAATTATTTTGATTTAATTAAAATGTAAACCCCACCTATTAAGGATGTGGCATAAGATCAACTCAACACTGAAGCTTCTGTTGGCAGAGGAACCAGATCCAAGTATACTGGTTCAGCTTTATTTATGCCCAGGTCTATGCTGAAAAACCTAACAGGAAAAATGTTTTCACTCAAAGTCTTTTTGCTATTGACCCCTTCATGAAAAATCAGCCTGATTGATTAGCTTTAATAGTGAAATTAGTATTTGGTGATTAGCTTAAACAGTGAAATTAGTATTTGAGGATAACAAAGCTGATCTGGCCCAGAATGGATAACAGAGCCCCAACACAATTTATTCTGACAGCAGTTTAGCAGCAGTGGTCATTTTTAGCACAGTGTCAGTGCTAAGCTGCTAAGAGAGCAGTCATGTTCCTAATTTTTCCTGCAACATATAAAAGAGGATGTCTAACTGCAGCCAAATACCATTGGAAGTTTTCTAGTGAATGTCATGTGAAAGTATCTGTTATCTTTTGGTACTGCAATTCCCAGAAGACTATATATGCTACCATCTGCACAGTAATAACTAGAGGAAAGCTCACTGCTATGTTTTGCTACAGTTAAGCTGTTCCCAGTACTAGAATGAACTCATTTAAGCTAACTGTTATCTCTCTGCTGCAGCGCAGTACAATGTAGACATATCTGTACTTCTTTTACTTTAATATATGGTACTTGGCAACATTTACAATATTCAACATTATGTGATTTAGAAAGCAAACATGACGTTATAGCCTCTAAAGGTCACCAGCTAAGTTGATTTTCCTTCTCAGAGTATTATGAAACAATTTGATTGAGGTCTACTCACTAGCTCACATCCTTTCACTTACTTTCACATAAAAGTCTGCATATACTGATAAATAAAATGGTACACTTTGTCTACATCAAACAGATTTTACAACAGCAAGGCAGGGAGAGCTTTTATGTAATGACCTATTACGTATAGCAGAGCAGCAATGCCAAGACTCACAACTTCATAGTGAATCTCATGGTTTTCTCAATTTCAGATTCATGGAATGGTGTTACCACTTGAGCATCTATGATATCATTTTTATTGAAGCATAAAACATTATGGAAGACACAGTAAATGAATATTTTTATGACATAGCAATTGTAATTATTTTGGGGGAGATCCGACACATTTTTTTTTAACACAGCAGGGCTACTTGTAAGTATGTGATTTCACAGCCATGGCTCATTGCCAAACTGAAAATATCAACTAGATCCCAATTTTCAGAAGTGTAAGGAAATCTTATCTTACTGTCTTGAAAACTTTGAAGTAATCAACACCAAGAAAAAAAAAAAAAAGACATTTTCAGTATGCCATGCAAGAAATTACACTCAGAATTAAAGTCTATGCTCTGAAATTTTGGTTCTACCTAATAAATGAGACTACACCTAATTATAGATTTCAGCATTCAATTATACATGTCTAAAGAGTACTTCCAATATATTCTGTTGTCTGTACCCAAGCACATAAACTTCTGGTCAGAGTACTAAATCTTCACTGAGCGGCCAAACACAATGCTGTAGATGGTTGCGAGGCCTCTCAAGACCAAGTACAAGTAGGCAAATGAGTGCTGCATCATTTTGGGTGCCATGCAAGCTGAAAGACCAAATCTGTTTGTTACATGAGGCTGTAAACATTTAGCACACAGTTAGTTAATTGGGAAAGAAAAGAATAGCCTACATGGAGAAGAGAGGTGGAAAATGTTGCTTTCTTGAAACGCTGTTTTTTGATTTGGTTTGAAGGTAGCAGGAATTGTGAAGTTGAAGGTAAAGCACTGGGATTTAGCTTCACTGTCAAGGATAAACCAGTTAATGGACTCCTGCAATTATCCCTACAAAGTGAAGAGTCTGAAGAATTTGAAACGGGCATAATTATAAGTAAAATTTTCTCACAGTTTAACGAAAGTCATGCTCACAATATGAAGAATTACGGCTTTTAAAGGATGTATCCCAAGAAGGATTCATAGATATGAAGAAATTCTTTCATGTGATAGAAAGCATTCCTACAAATGAATGCATAAACTGACAGAAGAAAAATGACTTTTTAAAATTTCGTAGTCATCATAACTGTGCTGAGTTCTGATGCTGGTAGTATTTTAAAGGACATGTGAGGGTCTGTCTAAAATGGTAACAAAAATTATTTTAAGCAGAGACATCTGTCAATGATCTCCATTGTTTATGTCTAGCACAGTTTTCAGTCTAGTAGAACTGAATATAGCAAGAAGTAATGGTTCAAAGATAAAATGAAGCTGTTTCAGTAGGGAACTATGGGACACACATTGAATACCAAAGGTAATTATCTCCTGGATTAGAATAAAAAAGGTATTTACTACATTTTAATGTTATTAAATCAAGACTAGATTGATCAGTCAAAGCTTAATAGGCTATTTATAGACACTGTTATAAATTGGGTATTGATAAACATCATATTGGTGACAGATCTGAAGTCAGACAAGATCATCTGATTCCAAGTAACATTGTTTTCATTATTACTAGAACAAAAAACAACACTTTTTTGTAACTACTCACTACTGTTCTAGATTTTTAAAATGGAAGACAAATAGTCTTTCTGTTTTATTTTCTGAGTGACCACTTCAGAGAGTTAGCTCTCATTAGACAACAGAAAAGTCTATTTATAATGATTTAGAGAATCAAAAAATAATTAATGAAGACAAATTTTGATCCCCTTTTTTTGTCACTTTGGACATTTTTTCCTTTAAAGAAAAAAGAAAAGCTCATGAGACACTGTATACTGCTTTTCATCTCATGCAATTCTGTGATATCTCATGGGACATTACAGGGTGCACCAATATAAAGCAAAGGGCTGTAATTTTCCACTGTAAAAAAATCTGAAATGCCAAAGAAAGGTCTTCATGTCTCCAGACAAAAATTAAACCACAAACTTGGAAAAAAGTAGTGCATAGTCGCCACACTTCCAATAACAAAAACAACTGTGATGTGGCTCATTTTAAAGGTCTTCACTGCTGTAGTTTCTATTTCTCTGACATAAATGGGAAATGATAAAGCAAGTCTAATCTAAAAAGCCTTTCACTGGGTAGAGTAGTGCCAAAGAACACTTTATTTTTTTTGGCCTTCCTTAACATTCTGCTATCTCTGGGCATTTTGCTGAATTGTGAGGAACGCTACTTGTTTGATAGAGTTATGAAGTATGGGAATGGTAAATGGCAACCTTCTAGCAGCATTCAGACACAGTATTTTACATTATGATTAAACCAAAATACTGATGTTAGATCAAATAAGCTGTTGTATGCCAGCTAAGAAAAATAACATTCACCTCTTTTGGGCTGTTTGTTTGTTTCTTTGGAGGTCTCAAAAATAAACTACATTATAGCATGTTCTGGAAATTCCATATGTGTAAATTAAGTACTCACTTATGTACCCACAGATACACTCACATAGGAGCTGGAATACTTGGGTAGCATAGAGCAAACTTAGTTATATAATTGTATATAATGTGCTCCTACAAATAAAAGACATATCTAATTTTCTTATGCAACACTTAAATGAATTCATTTAAATTTTATGTCTCATAATTAAACTGAAAAAAGCACAACAGAAAGAACCATCACCTTATTTTAATAACAATAGAACTGCTTTAAGTGAGTTGAGTAAAAGGCACATAATATTTGTCATACTTCTAATGACCTAAACAGCTGAAGTAACTATGGCACATGAAAGATATTTATATATTTCTTCAGGAGTCTTTACTCTTCAAGTGGTAGAGCCCTTTCCTGATAACCTCGTATAGCCTGTATATAGATGGCCTGTCATGTCTCTACAATTAGATAAACCAGACCTGCTATAATGCAATCAGTTACAACCTGAAAATTATATTTTGAAAATCAAGTTTATTAATATGTAATCTTTAGGTAATCATATTTATCCTCCTAATTTACACAATATTTATGATAGTCTACATGTCCTTGAAATAGGGAACAGGGACACTACACTATGAAAAAGTGGTCTAGCTGCTGGAGTTCATAAATTTTGTTCAGCTTTGGATGAGTTCAAAGAATTGCCATGTAAGAAAAGCCTTACAGAGGGAATTTATCTGATTATGGCAGTAATAATTACCCAGCTGTTTATTGCAGATAGAGAAATAATTCATGTAGGCAATAGGCCATGGTGGCAATGACACTCCGCATTTAGTAAATATGCAAACTGTTCATTTCTAATTAACCAAGCTAGAGGATGCCCTTATTAAATGTATAAACTAAAAGTGCCTTCCTGACAAGTGATGAATTGTTACATTGCAAAAACTCTTGCCACAGAATTACTGGAGTGAACTTGGGGCTTAACTTCATTAAGAGATCTTGTGGGATAGTTAAATGAGGATGGACAGCATAACAAGACCTACCTGACAGTCAATGATATGTTAGAGCTTAATGAAACTGTACCTCTTCCCCTTTTCTACTTATTTTACAGTGAAGATTCCACTTCAGACAAAATAAAAGACTGCAAAATCTGTCTCTATGAGACAGTTTAAAAGACCAAGATTAGTCAGTCTTTGTCCACAGAAAATGTTTTATGAGCAGTCAGTAATTCTAACAGACCTCTTACAAAATAAAATAATCTATCCAGACACTACAGTACCTTCAAAGCTCACAGGTAAAGAACTATTGTTATGCTACAACACTGTGTTGTCACACCTGTTTTATTCTAGCTTCATCAAAACTAATCATCTACACCAGAGACTACTTGGTCCAATGAGTGTACACAGGGATCTCAGATTTCTTTCTACACATTCAGATTACAAAAATATTTTGGATACAAGTGAATTAAAGCTTCATGTTTAATCTGTTGATCCTAATTATGTGTTTGGTGCTATATAAAAATACATGAGAAAATACTGCCTTCATGTCATTGAAGACTTCAGTCTAAGCAACTACTTATGTTACTTACAGTGCTCATGTGTATTGCAAAACTTCAACTATTTACACAGAACTAGCTAAAAGCATGGTAAAAACTGTTTCCACTCCTTGCTCAAGAGAGACATGGACAGAATAAAGCTCCTGAGGCATATGAGCTAAATCTGTGTTGGAAATTCAACTTATTGTGTAAACATAATGGTTCCTACCTTAACCTCACTGTATTCAGGAAGCGCTTTCTCATGGAGTTAAATAGGCCATTGATTGCTCTATAACTTTAGACACTTCATTTCAATTTCATGATTAACCTCAAAATCTCATTTTTATATATCTTGCCTATCCTAACAGCATCAGGTTTGTGGCTATGGAAGTACTCTGGGATCCTCAGTAAATTACAGTTTCCACATTCCTAGAAATCTAACAGTCACTCTTAAAATCCTCAGGAAAAGGCATAGATGTCTTTAATTATGTGATGTAACACTCCAAATTAATATTTAAATATAAGAAAATATACTTGGTACTTTTCTCTATTTCTGAGACTCACGGAGAAAGCTGACAGGGTAAGTTTACACCCAGAAAATTCAAATTACAGGTAAGTTAAAAAGCATAATGTATTCCCTCTCCATATCTTTGAAGACAAGTAAAAAAAGATTGGTTGAAGATAAAGCAGTTAATTAAACATCAAGTGAAAGACAACATTACAAAAATGAGGGGTTTATTGTTGCAAGAATTCTAAGGAGCTGTCTGAAAGGCTTTGGCACTAATTGAAAATAGACTGCAGAATCAATTGCTTCTGCAGTCAATGACGAGGAACGTTTTAATTGAATTATAAGACAATATATACATTCTTCAAAACAATTGGACACTTGAGAAAATGGCCAGCACCTGGACTTACCTTTATCAAAAAGGAACAGATAGGTGGAGGCTGAGCAAGTTTCCTCACATTACTATGACAAAAAAATTTTCCACTCCATGGAAAATAGCTATACCTCAAAAGTTTTAAGAAGCCTTTTAACTTGTCATGTTAAAAGAAAATACACTTCAGAAATGGTATAGTAATCTGGAATAAGATAGATAATCTTACCTTTTTCCATATTGCATTCTCAGGGATATTTACAGAATAGCTAAACACAGGATTAGATCACCAGCAACATGTAAGTACTCTTCATTTCACTCTTCATTAGGGTTATAAAAAATTGCACAAATGCACAAATGATTTGTGAATATACATATTGCCAAGGAAGTGATTTTTATCCCTTTGTATTATCTATTTCCCTGACATGTCTTGAAGACCTGGAAATTTTAATGATGACTGTGAAACTAAATCTGCTGATAAAACAGCTAGTCAAACTTGGATCAAAGCCACACTCTCCAGGAAGAATTTGGTGTTGATCCTGAAAGTGTGTGAAATTCCTGATTTATAAACTCAACAATGTTTATGTAAACTTTGATGCTTATTAAAGGCCTTAGCTTGCTACCTTCAAGTCAGTGTTTATTCAATAGCTAAGCAAGCTGAACTACCTGCCTTGATTACATAAGAACCCCAATGTCAGTACTTTGCCACGGCTTTTTTAGTTTTCTGAGACTGCTATCTTTACCCAGTTCTGTGCCTAGGGAAAAATTTAAATGGTGCCATTCATCAGTAAATGGAGCAATACATCCCAAAATCTTATCTCTACTTGCACACCTGACATATAGCAAAGTTCTTTTACTATAGTTTAAAGGCCAGTGTGTAGATAACCTTAGGCAAAGAGCTGCAAGTTAATCACACAGTTGGGCAACTGACATCATCCATAAATTCTTCAGATATAATGGCACCAGCATGCTAATTTATGTGAAGTGATGTCCATTTGCTTATCATGGACTGGAAACTGTTTCACATAAAACAAAATTCTAATGCATCATATGGAGTTATGGCCTATGCTAATTGCTTTTGGCATATTTCCCCTTGTAACCCTTTAGCCAGCTCTTGGAGATGGTAAATGCAGCTTTAAGAATGTTTCAAAAGAAAGTATTTTCCCTTAAAATTAAATACACTAACTGCACTGAGAAGTAATGAAATTTAGTTTCATGCATATATTTATAAATGAAACCATCCAACTAATCCATATTGAGATAGAATACAGTATATATTGGTACTTTTAAATAAAAATGGATGCTACAGAAGAAGATTTATTACTAAAATCTAAATTAAAAAAATATAGTAAAATAATATTTAAGAACAAGTTTCTTAATTGCTTAATTAAGAACTTCCTATATCTTTTAGGCAAATGAGAACTCAGGACTATTGAACCCATTTCATCACTACACTGAAGCTAAACTGTACAAATTTAAGAAAAATCTGAGCAAGTCCTTATGTAGACAGAGTTTATTAGGGTTCAAATTTGTTCTTTTCCATTTCTGAAAGGTTTCTTTCAAGCACTTCTCAATGTAACTCCTAGGGACTCTACTGGGGACACCAGCAGCCTTCAGAACTAGTGGTTCTGTTGCAGTGGTAATAGGAATGTTGGAGGAATTCAGCCAATCTGGGAGCTAAAGCCGAGCATTATCTTCAGTTTGTACAAAGGCAGCGCCTTAAGTCTGTTAAGTCTAAGAGTGCCATAGCCAGTCTGTTAAGTGAATGGAAACTCACACATAATATGACTATTATTATTTAATTATATTTTAGGTCAATTTCTGTTAAATCAATTTCTGTTAAACTTAATTACATTCCTCTATGGCTTTAAACTGGGGCAGCTTCTATTAAGTTTACTTTCTCCTGGGGTTTTCACACTAAAGACAAATGATAAAGCCCTGGCTACTAAATGAGGGCAGCTATTAAATAAGGACGTTTTGTATTAAAGCTGAATGGTAAAGATGTGGCTACTGGTTGAAAAAAATACTTAGTAAAACAAGTGTCCTTTATTAAAAAAAAAACCCAAAACAACAACTAGGGTAAAGGAGGAATGAGTAAAAAACAAACTTTGGCCAATAACTCTTTTAAGATACTCTTTTAAGATACTTAACAGAATGTGCAAAGTTTCACAAGAACTTCCTCTGAAGTTTCTCTTAGAAATGAGTGAGGGATGATTTGATGTAAGGTACTCCTTAATGAAAGAGGAGAAAATTGGGCACAAAGCCTGGCTCTGGTGTCCAAAAGATAGAAGGACTTGCAATGTGATTTTAGATAGGTGTTGACAAATAAAAATTTGGCCAGTGTTACTCTAGAATAGAAACAACAGAGAACTGTATGATGTAGTTCAATTCAGAATTACATTATAATTCTAGAAAGAACAAATTGTAATCAATTTTTGAAATTAAAAATATCTTTTTTTTGTGGGGGGGGGGAGGCAGGGGCCAGTTTCATGTATTCATGTGCATTATTTCATGTTCCATGTTGTGTTGCTTTATGTTGTTCTAGAAGTGTGAAACACTCAAAGGCAGTCTAATCTGACTGCACAGTGCATCAGCCTCTCTGTCCATCAACAAGTAAATTTCCATAATGTTGATGTTTTAATAAAACTCAGCCATTTCATAAATGCATTCCTTCTATTTCTGAAAACTCCTTGTGTTTTTACAGTGCACAGTTGCAATAATTTTTATAAAAATGTTTATGAACAGTGAGGTTCTACTTGTCCAGAGCCAATGTGATGGCTAATGAAAATATGAGGAGAATCTTTTCTCCACCTGGCTCAATATTCCACATAAGAAACACAGTGGGCCACCTTGGGGCCAAAGTAGTTGGCAGCAACTTAGCCCAATGACAGGAAAAATCTGTTTGGCTGAGGGCCTACACCTAATCCTCACTAAACATCTGTTAGATTTCATAAGAAGAATGTTGACGGTGATATACACATTAGTTTTCAAATGTATCCCAGTAAAGGGATTACTGCAGTGATTCTTGGTTGCACTTGGGAACACATGCATTTTTGAAACCGAAACAATAAGATTCATTTCTCCAAATTAGCTCAAAAATTAATTTTTTAACTTTTTTTAACTGAAAAGATGGAATTTTTTTTTTGCCTGAAAGACAGGCATTTCTATGAACTCTGGGATACAGAACTCAAATTAGCAGATTATCAACATATCAGTTGCAAGGCAAGAGCTCACACAGACCTACTTTGACACATTTTGATGTACCTGAAGTCATACTGCTCATCTTACCTATTAAAGAGTACAGAAATGTTTCTTGGTTAAAATATCTATGCAGTGCATAGGCTTTATGGTTTTTAACAACCTAAAATAAATACTAGGGAATTCTATCAACATGTCCAAGTTCTGAAAACCAAATATTTTTGTAGACTTACAGACTTAGGTACACCCAGCAGAGAGCTATTGTGGGTGTGGGGAAATAAAATACAAAGCTCCAACCAATCCATGTTCACAGTGCAGCAGGAATACCACTTGCTATCTTGTTTTGTTGGCACACATCAAAGGTCAATCTAAGCAACAAGTTATGAACCATGGTCTAGGTTTAGGCAGGGAATGGAGAAGAGTGGGAGAATAATTATGAACAGAGAAGCAGGTTATGTTTTTGCAGTTCATCCAGTGATACGGATTTTAAAACAGAGAAGTTACGGCTTCACTTATTTTCCAAGATTTAGTCTACTCTTCCCAGGATTCTACCTTTTCAAGAAGATAGAACATTTCAAGGATCACAGATCAAGAAGATACCACTGAAATTATAACAGAATGCTTAAGTCTGGTTTTGCTGAGCTGTGACCTACCTTTCTGTACAGAATACACTTAAATGAATAATAATGAGAGATCAGAGGTAGGTGACTATCAGTATGGTTCATTATAGGTAACAATGTAATGCACAAGAAATAATTTTATGACAAAGAGGATGTAGCACCAGCTATACTGTGGAAGAATAATATCATAATAACCAGCATAGAAAGAAGTTGGATAATCCTGGGGTTTTTGATATATAACTTGCATATGCTGCTTTACATAACAGTCTCTGCCATGTGATTTAGACAAGATTTCTAGAAATACTGGTTTACTAGACTCCCTTATATTTCTGTGCTTGTGAAAGCAAAGATTTGTCTCAGACATTCTGGACGGCAAACACCGCATGGATTTTGTCCAACAGCTTTCGTTTACACTGAGAGAGTAACGATCGTGGTCACCCAGCATTTTGTCTGTTTGTTTCCACTGTTATCTGAGTAATGGTCATGGATCAGGACATCAAATCCACTAGAGGGAAATAATTACCTCTATTTTAGAGAGGTTTCAGCTTAAGTACAGGGAAACACAATGGATGGATGGGAGAAATAGAGTAGGAACATAGAGCAACCACTGTTCTAGACAGAAATTTGACAGGCTATTGGTTGTCTTCTGTAACTATGAAAAGAATCTGCTTCACTGTATCCACACCAATATCTTTCCCAATTAATATTCATGGTATGGCTCATGCATGAAACTTAAATCCAAATCTGCTCTTGCATTCATTGTCAATAATCCATATTCAAAACAAATTATAAAAAGAAATTTTTGGTTAGCTTGTGTATACTGGCAAAAAAAAAATCTAGTTCAACAAACCCTATTTAGGGCATAATAACCTATGAGTTCTGAGCATAGAAGAGAAGAGCCAAATCCATTTTTATTAAACTAGTACAAACCCAGGGCACACCCAATTAATTCAAAGAAATTATTCTGAATTCATAACAGTGTAAATGAGAACAGAATGTGGTGCAACATGAATAGGCATAGGATAAAGAAAGATAATGATGACTGATAGATATATATATATTTGATAATGGAGGGGAACCTACACTCAAAGAAATAGTTTAATTAGTGCCACAAACTTTCTACAAATAAAAGAAGAGCAAATGAATGGTTTACAACGAGGAGCTTTTATCTTTACCTGACAAGCTCATTATTCACAGAAACAGCTTTCAGGTATTTCTTCAGTGCATAAAAATTATGGATATACTTCCGAACGTAATAGCCCCGCCACATTTTCTGGATCTGGAGGAAATAAATATTTGCTTAGTATATTTCAAATAAAAAGTTTGCATGCATATCAAATATATGTACTATATCCCAAGTACCTCTTTCCTCAAAATTTATACCAAGTAGAAGCAACCCTAAGTTTCAACAAGGAAAATTAGTATAGGGTGTAACATATTGTAGCACTGAGTCATCACCTCACCTACATCTCCTGCTGCACTTTCACCTCTGTGCTCTGCAAAGGTGTAAACTGAATAAAAGCCTTCCCAGGAACTCGATGAATCAGACTTTCTGGAAAGTTCATTTATAAATTGCAGTTCTTTCATCTCCAGTGTAAAATGATCCATGCCTATTTGTTCCACATTACTTTAATTCTTCTCAAGAAATACTATTCTCTTGCATAATGTAGAAAACCTAACCTAGAGAAAACCTAACCTGGAGAAGAAAAGCTCTTTTTCTGTAGCTAGTTATAAAATTGTATTCTGAATAGAAATTTGGTAGGATCCTCCACCAAAAAGGGTTAATATTTTGGTGCATTTTGAAAAGCATCAATTGGGGAAAAAAAAAAAAAGAAAAAAAAAGAAAAAAAAAGAAAAAAAAAGAAAAAAAAAGAGAGAGAGAGAGATAAAGAAAAAAACTAAAAAAGGAGGAAAAAAATTTTAGTCTACCTAACTTCCCCCAATAACTGATTTCAATAAATGTTTTTAAACCCTCTGTGATACTTGAAAATTCTAATCATGACATTTCTCAAATTATTACCTCTTTACCAGCTATCTGCTTTTTGGCATGGCAAAGTAAGCATTAAGAATGGACAATTAAGCATTGGAATGGGCTGCCCAGGGAGGTGGTGGAGTCACCATCCCTGAAAGAGTCTGAGAAACAAATGAACATGGCACTTGACGAGGTGGGGATCAGTCAGAGGTTGGACTCAATGACTTTAGAGGCCTTTCACAACATAAATGATTCTGTAATTCTGTGATTCTGTAATTAGGTAAAAAGCTAGCAGGACTGCCATTTGGTGAGTTACATTTATCCCTATGCCATGACACATAGAGGTGAAAGATGTAACTTGCTCTATTCAGTCATGTTGAGGGCTGCTCTCCCTCCTGATTTTCCTTGCCATGAGAGGTCAGTGTACTCTGGATCTCTACATCTGAAAAACAGAGTAACCATCTTTTCCTCTCTTCTCAGGGTCTAGCTTCTCCTTCTTAAAACTCTTCCACCCTTGAACTTATTAATAATTTTCCTGCAAAATATTCTTTACTTCCTTTGCATTGTGTCTCCTTTTTTCCCTCAATACTTTTCTACTTTAATCTCCCAATTTCTGTCTTCTAGTCTGCAGTAGCTTCATTTGCTCCAACATCCATCTCTTTGACCTTTATAGCTTTCAAATCTTAAAAGACGTAACAGCTGAAATGCAGAATCTACATTTAAAAAGCAAGAAGTTGGAGGTTTCACTATCCAGAAGCCACTCCCCCCATCTAAATGCACAAAAGAGTAAAATGTTGCAATGTTCTAAGAGCCCTCAATTTCCTGTGGGCCCCTAGCTACCAGGCTTTTCAAGAACTTAAATACTTCAGTATATCTATAGGGAACATTGTTTTTCTTTACATCAACCTTTCTCTTTCCAAAACCAAGGGACGACTTTTTAAGTGGAGTGAAATCCATGTGTTTCTGCTATTGGGCTTTTTTTCTTAGCCTACCTCTTTCTAAAAAAGCACTTAAATAAAAAAATAAAATAAAATAAAATAAATTTAAAAAAAAAAAAAAAAAAAGCCGGGTGGGGTGGGGGAAAGAACGTCATGGATTTTGTGTTTGATTCAGGAAGAAGGCAAATTAAAAAAAGCTGCCAATTTCCCACATTATCAGTAACCATTGCACTCAGTAATTTCAGAATTTTTATCATCAAGTCTTGTGATAAATTTTTATCATCAAGTCTTGTGCCCATCAGTAAAAGGCAAAATTCTCTCTACTCCTACCAGTTCCAGTGCAGTCCAATCCTGCACCACTGCGACAAACGACAAAAGTTTTTGTAATTTTTCTATCTCCAGACTTTTACTGGCTCCATCTAAAAGGAGACCAACTAAAGCAGAGCTGAATATTTCATACTTTGGCACCGTTTTACATTCACAAATCCCAAACACTACTCTTTCAAAGTAAAAACCAACATTTGGCCTCAACTGATGGCACCTTGGGGTACAGTTGTGATTGTCTTTTTATGTGAAATTCAACAAGAGAATAAGAATCACAGAAAAGCTTTCATTAATTCTTTGAGGTATGTGTTAGTTATTAAGAAGAAGAGGATATTAACTTTCAGTGCTAATATATTCTTCTATTTCCCCTTTGTGCATCAGCATGGATTTTTCTCCCTCCCCAAATAAGACTTGAAACGAATTTCAAAAGCTCTATTTTTTTTATTTATTTTTATTCTACATGTTGTTATTTGCTTGTGATTTTTTGGGTTTTTTTTGGTTTGGTTTTTTGAGGGGGGGGTTGGTTTATGTTGCTGTTGTTTTGGGTTTTTTGTTTTATTCTGTTTTGGGGGTGTTTTTTGTTTGTTTTTGGTTTTTTGTTTTGTTTTGGTTTTTTGTTTTGGTTGGGGTTTTATTGATGTTGTTTTGGTTTTTTTTTTAATGAAAGGGGTTTGGATCTCTAGCTATTGTTATAATGTGAACAAATAAGAGTTCTGGGAACAAGAAAGGTTCTAGACATGCTGCTTTGCACTAGGTGATAGTAAATTTCATATTCTTTGCAACACTACTTTCACATATACAAGCTTATTGGGTTAAAAAGGAATAGAGAAAGAGCAGAGAATGAGTATGCCTTCAGAGATCTGGGATTAAGCAAAATCCTTTGCATGTGAATAAGGATCTTAGCTTTGTTTTTCTGTTTGGCTTCAAAATTTCTCAACAAGAGCAACTTGGCTCCCATATAGCCATGTGCTCATTAATGCAGGATTATGGTCCCTTTGAAACTCTTTCTGACAGTCTTCACCTCACAGTTATAAATGCGGAACTGGATATTTCTGGGTTAAAGGATCAAAACTCAAACTGAAAGACAAAGGGCTCAAATAGTACAAAGCTATAATTACCTCCAACCGGCTCAGTGTACCAATTAAATGCTGCACTCTACCTTTATTTACACCACTTTCTGTTCAGAATGAACTCACTGATTTCAACTGAATGAAATATAAGTAAGAAAAACTGCATTGTGTCTCAAATTATTTTATGCCTGATTTGTGTTTCCCTAATACTGTATGTCGAGATCCCAAAACTGAAGATTAATCTCTTTAGGAAAGACCATTTTATAAAAAGCTTCTGATGACGCTCATATTTTCAATGCGAAAGTTCTAAATGCTTGCTTTCATATAGAAGTATAATGTTACAACTGCATTTCTTCCTAATTCCAAGGTGAATGTTTAAAAAATTCTTGAAAAAGAAGAGACAAGTGTGTGTATGCCCTTCAAAGTAATTAGCAAGTTTCAACAGTGATTGGTACAAAACAATTATTGTCATTGATCAGCACTGAACAGATAATTTTAAACAAAGTCATTGTGTGCTCAGCAGATTACAGCTTGTTAACGGGCAAGTTCTAAATGACCTCTTAAGCTAGTCAAATCAATGATGCATATTCCTCATTAAGTAACATCAAAATGTAAGTGGTCTTATAAATAATGTTTATTTTAAGCACTAAAACAAATGGCAAAACCTTGATATATCAAAAGCCATCTGCTCGTGGAAAATTTTTTTTGCCATAGGATTACTTTTGTTGCTGAAAATATACAGCAATCTTAAACCTTTTAAGAGAGCGAATCATATTTTGCCTGTGAAACTGATTTAATTTTAAAAGGTAAAATGATAGCTCTGGATACAATCAAGTGCAATCCAGAAGGACAAGATATGTAGACTGGCTTCAAAACTATGAGCATGTGTATGCCCTCAATGATACTTCAAATGCCAAAACTGAAACTGCCTTTCTAAAGGGTGACTAAAAACTGAAATAAATAGTTAATAATACCATGAGACAAACCTAAGTAGTTAAATAGAAAAACATACACAGTTATTGTTATATTTTTAGAACACTGAGTTAAATTAATCATGAATCAAGCTCATGCTGTGTGAATATAAGGAACTGTTGGCTTAGGAATCCTAAAGTTTGAGCACACATCATCTATGCAGAAACTCAACAGGTCTCATTTGCTGTTGGACCTTGGTTAGTTCTTCAAGAAACAGATGACAGAAAATAACCCCAAAGCATTCAGTGTTTCAGATTGGTAGCATTTTACATTTGCTCTGCAGATATGGCTGCAGAGAATCAGATTCTGACATTTGCAACTAAATAAAGATCTGTTCTATTGTTTTCGACTGATTTAAATTTCCATTAAAGAAAAGGACATGACTGAAAAAATGGTACTTTGAAGATTTATATCACCTAATGATTCAACATTATATTTCCATTACAAATGAATGGGAACACATTCAATTTCTTTTAAAAATGAAAGACCAAATGCAAAACTCCATTTGACTAGAATACATAATTACCTCTGAAATTTGGTCTTCAAATGCCTTCTGGAAGTACAGAGGCAACTTTTAAGAGCTGGCTTACATCTTATATTTTCTCACTGATCTCAGCTGCATGAGTAAACAGCATTTATCCACTGCAGAATACTTTCAAACTATCTAAGTAAGGAACGAACTATAACAACAAAAAGGTACATTTGTGAGGTATTAAACTGCTTTTAAACACCTTCAGTTCTTTGACATGCACAAATGTAAGGCTACTTTGTGCCTTTGAGAGAACCAGAACTAAGCAAAACTCCTGATGAGTACAGATCTCTTGACAGAGTTTTTCTGGACTCAGAGAGGCCACAAAATTAAAATCCATACTGAGAATCTTCTTACTCTACATGAGTTTCCCTGGGCTAATCCCTGGGTTAATCTCCATTGTCATCACACTCCTACATCTAGTAGAATTCAAAAGTAAGGTGCCTGGCCTAAAAAGATACAGGCCTGTGAAGTAAAGCAGTTTTCTATCAAAAAATGAAAGAAATAAGTAACATAAAAAGACTTAACCCCCAAAAATATTTTATGTTTTTCCCATATTTGTTTTACATATTTTTTCAAGTGCAGTTTCAAAGTTCAGAAAAAAAAAATTAGTTTCTACTTAAATATGTTTTGCAGTTTCACCCCAACAAAATTAATTTGCTATAGATACATTGAAGTTCAAGGTCTGTTTATACTCTTCTTCATCTAATAAAATTCACTCATAATATCATCAATGAGATCAGTTCAGTTCCATCTCTATGTTTAAGCAATGAAATTGTCCTGTGCTCCCTAACCCTTGAGATCCAATACATCAAATGTCATGTACTAACAAGAGAAAAAGCACAGCCACATCAACAAGCTTAAAAGCCCTGCAGTTTGTCAGAATTGTAAATATATGCCTACAATTGTAGAACAAATGTTCTTACATTTGTAAGAACACTGGCAGACAGAATGTTTGGGTGTTTTATCAGTATCATACATGATAAGGTCCAATGGACATTTTTATGGGGCAAGACAAATTCAGGTACCTCAAATTCACCTACAGTTTTCAAATACAACCCTGACTACTCAGTGTAACTTTAATTTTTAACTATGTAGTATTTCCTGCTGTTGCCATCAGCATATCAATCAAATGTATCTTATTCTGCTTTGCTCATTTTATTAAAAGCAAATTCGGAGCACAATTGACTTTTCATTTGCTTAACAAGTGAA
This sequence comes from Cettia cetti, assembly GCA_013401135.1. Taxonomy (NCBI): domain Eukaryota; kingdom Metazoa; phylum Chordata; class Aves; order Passeriformes; family Sylviidae; genus Cettia; species Cettia cetti. The sequence continues at coordinate 43,624 of VZUI01022511.1, forward strand.
GAAATATTTACCCTGACAGCCATTTCATTGTAGAATTTCAGCTTCTTAATAAAATATGCTCTCTGTGAATCAAGAAAAAAAAAAGAGATGGCATATATTTCAGTTACACAAAGACAATCCTGCTATTTTTACATATAAAAGATAAGAATCTTTATACATAATACATAATAAGAGTTCTAGGCTTAGAGAGAATAAAATCAAACTTTGTATTGAAGAGATAGGCTTCCTAATACATAATGCAGGTTTAACCAGAAAAATCTATGGTAGTCAAACTAGGAGCTAATGGAGATATATGATCATAAAATGCTCTCCGCTGAGTTTGATAATCAATGGTGCTCTACTGAGAGTAGAATAACAAAGCAGAAATATTCACAAGTGCTGGTGACATGTAGTATTGTATGATTTATTCACTGGGGTTCTTTTAGCCAAAACTCACAGAAACATAAAAGGAATTCATATTTCAAGATGTCTGGTTTAATGAAAAATTCAGAGAAATGCTGTCTTCAGTCGAAATCGTTCAAGGATACGGATGCAGTGATGGAGCAAAATTGTGCCTTCCAACCATCTGTACTAAATGTTATGTACTTAGCTGCCTCCCGAGTAATCGTTGGGAATTTTGTTTCATTTAATATTCATTTTAACATCATAAAATCATATATACAATGATACCATGTTACAGTGAATCCCCTGATATAGAAAACATTTCCTGAAGTCCTGGTTTCCTTCCAATAAAGTAGAATTCCTCTCACAGTGAACGAATCCCCTATTATACTAAGCAATCACTTGGCAGCATAGGTTATTTTAATGGATACATCACTTTAAACTAAGCTTTCACATCTGTTCCGCCCTCTAATTACAAATGCAAAATGAACATAATTCACAATTGTATCATAAAAAGTAAAATATAAGTACTTTGAATGCAAGAGTATGTCCTTTATTTAGCACAACATGCAGCTTTTATGTGTTTCTCATGTTTTAGACACAAATCAAAGGCAAAAGTGCTTTCCCCTGATATAGTGATTTTCTCCCCCATGGCAAACAGGAATTCACTATAAAAGGGTTTCACTGTAATTAGTGTTATTTGAATTGCCTAGTCTGATCCAAAGCAAATTGTCTGTGGAGAGCAGCAGGACTGGATTATTTATCAACAGTCTGGGCAATTAAGAAACAGTTGGCTGCAATATGTTATTTACAAATGAACACAATGATGCTACTTCATTTTAAATTCTCTTTCTTCATTACATTAAGCAAGGCATAATTCCTGCAGTTTAATTAAGGTGCATTTTAAATGCTCACTTTAATATCATACCAATCTACTAATAATGGAAACAGTACAAAAGATATTTCTTATGTGAAAGAAAATTGCAGAATTGTTAAAGTTCGAAGAAGTTTCACGCGTATGTGTGGATGTGTATGCATACACATAGATATATACATATATATTTTTTCAAGGGATATGAAATGTACAAATTAGGATAAATAATGGACTGTCTCTCTGCCCTTTATTCTCCGTAAGTATTTACTGAGTGATACTAACTGTAGATAGCTAATAATGGATTGAAACAATAGGTACCTGACTTAAGCATATCCTTAAACTGCTCAATCAAATTGATAAAATTTTGGGTCCCAGCTCATCTTTTCTATCTTTGGAAGGGAATATAAGAGCTACCACACCACCAAATAGATAAAATACATTTAGTGGAAGCTGAAAATGCTCCTAAGCTTAAAAATATCTATCAGATTTCTCTCCATCAGTGATTCAACTAAACAATTTTACACCTTGTTTATTCTTCTCATATTTGACAGCTGTGAGCACTTCGGTCTGAATGCATCCCATTTCAATGAAAAACATAAATTGGAGACCTAACATCATTAATGCTCTTTTTATGTCTTCCACACTGAGAGACAATGTGGGACCACTTTGACTCTGAGCTCAGCCAAGTATTAAAGAACTCTACTATTTACAGACAGTCAATGGCAACTAAGGTCTGACCTTGCACACCCCACTAAGGTGTGAGGAATCCAGGCTCACCCTACCACCACTTAAGATGGTCACTCAAAACAAGAAGGAACTTACATATTCCTGCTTTTACCCAACTATTGCTCTAAATCACAAGTCAGCCAAACACAGAATTGCTCATGCAACTGTCTTGCAACTTTATTCTTGTACCAAAACCAAAGGCTGTGTCGCCATCTAGGTTCTTTTGCAAATGCATTTGCCCTCTGTTTTCTAATACTGATTAGAAAGTTCTCCTTTTAGAAATTATGGAGAAGATGTTCCTTGCTATTCACAAAAGCAAAGTCATAATTTAGTGCTTCAACCCAAGTCTACATTTACATGCTCTCCTAATAAACAGAAGATTTTTTCCTGAACTGGGCCCTGCTTGTCCAGAAGACTCTTTTCTTATGCTTAAGTGGAATTTCATGCAATTCAGCCCATTGGATTGCCCCTCATTTTTTCACTAAGTGCTAATTCAAAGGGACACTGCTAGGTTGACTCTCTGGAAAGAATCACTTTCCCATCTCATCTATGTGCCACCTCTACTTTTGAACCAAAATGTCTTAGTCATGAAGTCTGATGTTAATATACAGGCCTTTCTAACATTTGAAGCCTTTTATATATAAAGCCTTATATATATATATATATATATATATATATATATATATATGATTTAAAAAGATGCTTGGGGATCATCGACAAATGTGCTCTGATTGGTGTCCTCTTTTGCTTTAAAGAGTTAATGCAAAATGACAAATTCAAAGAACCAGGAATCTGATTGAGTTTGAGAGTGAGATTGAGTTTGAGAGAAGGAAGCAACACACGGTCTAAATTGAGAATGGGGTCATGGTGTATTTGGGGGGTTTTTGTAGAGCAAATAGGCATTTGCCTAATTCCTATTGGAATTATTTAAATTTCTATTTAAAACTGGTGTTTGACTTGAAGCTAAATCACTTAGGATGGTGTCAAACTATACAACATAAAATATTCACTTTTCTCAACTGTATCTCTTTCCAAAGTAAACTGAAAATATGGCCATCATGTATACCAGCTTCATATAATAATGAAATGTTACAATTCCCCTTGCTTTAGCAAGTGATTCCTTGGCTTTGAGAAAATAGTAATAAAAAAAAACAATGATGCACAGTTTGTTTCATGTTTACCTGGTTCTAAGATTCATACCTTCCTGCAGGTCATGCAAACTTTCAGAATACAACACAATCAATGTAAGCAAGTTATTAAGAAAACTATAGGAGAGCAGTTCTTAATTTTAGCTTGAGATTAATTAGGAAACAAAGCTTTATATTAAACCACCTATATTTAGAATAGAAAGGCACATAACTTTAATCACATAAATGCCATCAATTGTTGTTAGGTTGTTTAGCTTTTTTTACCAAATATATATCTTAACAATCAAAGGAAGAGGCACCAGAGGAGAAGTAAATGAAATACCAGTGGTGATGCACATATGGACAGCCAATCTGATGAGCCTCAGCCTTTGTTATTTTCCGCATCAGTACCATTCACATTTCACAATTTTGAATATAATCATTAAAATGATTTATTATCAAGCAATCATGGGTATTTTGTGCATATGCTTTGCCTTGTTTGCTGGCAGCAGATACCAATCCAGTCATTACCAGCAGACAAATTTTAAAGTGACCACTGTATTTAAGGAACTATAATGCCAAATGCATCATTTTGCTTCATAGTCAGGAGTCATTACAAGTTATTAGCAAGAGTTCACTGCAAACATTGCCTGATTCTTTAACTTGAAAGTTATGTTAAGTTGATGAGATTTTGCTTTTTATTTATTCCAAGTTCAGCCATTAATTGAGTAAAGATAGTAAAACAACAGCTATAAGGTATTAAGTCACACTTTATATTTAAGTCCACCCCAAAACACACTGAATACCACAATCCAAAGTAGAATGTGCCTTTTTGTCTGAAACTTGTGTAGTACTCAGGTTGGCTTCCAATCAAGCTGTCCTATTTAGCCTTCTCCAATCAAAGAGATGGCAAGAACAAAATGTAGTGTTTGAAGGAAAAAGATCATTTCCTTTGCTGATTGCTGTAAAATCTGTAAGCTTTCTAATGAGATTCTCTTCCTCTAATGCCCTGGCTAGCACTGGATAAGTACTGCAATCCAGAAATTGGATGAATTCATGATCTGATTTAGAATGTGTGTTTAAGTTGCAGAATTTTTTGTTTTAGATCATTCCACAGACTTCAGACTTGGCAAGTTTTTCAGTTATGCCTTATGCCTATTTGAAGAACTAAATATGCACAAGGCTTTATTGATTAAAGACTTTTTTATTTTACTTTTCAGAATTATATTCAAGAACAGAGAACTGAGGGGAGTTTATGATGTTAGTTCTCTCAGGTTTGTGTTTGATCACGTTGATTTCTTCCTTCCCTTGTCCCAGTGACTGCACAGATCTTTTCTTTTCATTAATAAATTTTAACATAGATTATCTTGTCTCTCTTTTACAGAGGCTTTCCTAGATTAAACAAACCTTCCTTATAGTCAGGAACAATATTCAGCTGAAGTCCTAGGTTTTTTTTCAAAACAGAATTCAATGCAACCATGCAGCTATCTGATCTGTATTCAAGAATTACTGTTAGAAAATGAGTGAAAACCACTGACTGAAAGGATGGGTCATCATTTATTAGTTAAGCCAGTTATTTAGTTGGAAAAGAGAAAATCTTTACATCGATTACTGATAAACGTGGGGAAAAAAATGTTCAGGTACACAAATCCTGCTACTTGAAAACACAGTTTAGCATGGGATATGAACTTTGGTCTGTAATATATGGTCTATTATAGCTCTTTTTTTAATTATTGAATTGTCTGTTTTGACTTAAGAACAGCAATTTAACAAAATCAATCAAGAATAAATTATTAACAAGTTAAACACTATTGTAAAACAGTAACATAAATTGATAAATTAGTGAAGTAAATCACAATTTTTTATGTTAAATTATTTTTTTCTTTGTCCAGTAAACCTGTTAACAGGTTTTAGCTTGTGTGCTATCTCACACTTTTACTCTCTTTAGGTCCATCACGGGAATTAGACTGACTGTGATCTGCTGTGTGCCTTAAGGCAAAACCTCAAATACTTCAAGGTTCATTAAGTAAGAAATTTAAACCACTAAAACATAAAAAAGCAATGTGTAGACACATTGGCTTATTTTATTTTCAAAATTAAAAGTTCTGCCAGGAAAAAAATAAAAACCTTGTAAAGCTCCAATCCTGCAATTAGCATCATGTGGGCAGACTTCTGCATGAGCAGATCTCATTGCTGGTTTGGGGACCAATCTCCAGAGCTGCAAACATTTAAACACTGACTTAACTTGACTGTTATGAGTAGGCTTGCTGAAATTAATGGTGCTTTTCATTACAGTAAAGTTAAGAGTGTGTCTGTGTGTATAAAGGATCGAGTTTCGGCTTCTTAACTTCATGATGAGTGAATGAATTATTCATATGTATTCTATGTATAATAACCAAACAAAATTTTAAAAAGTACTTTCCTACCTCCACTACTTCTTTGAAGTTTTTCCTTCTTAGATAACCTCTCCACCACTTCTGTATCAAAACCGCCATTTTGCTCAGATGTCTAAAATGAAACGTATTAACAAAACAATTAGTTTTACAGACTTCAGACCTATTAAGTTCTCTTTTCATAATAATACAAATAATATAGTGTATTATGCATCATACAAATGACCCCTACAAATACACTTTATATATATACATACATATATATATATACACACACACATATGCACACACAGAGACACCATTATATAAATGTATTTATTCATACACGCATACTTTTGTTTTTGGAAAACATGGGTTACTGCAAACTTACCTGTATACTATTAGAACAGTTTAATGAAAAAGTCTTACAAATTTAATTTGCATAATAAATTGTTTTATTTTCATGGTTTTAACCAGCAAATCAGTTCAGAATTTTTTTCTGCTGTACCATTTTTAACTATTTGACAAAACATACTGATACTTGAACTTCTAGATACTTTATTCACTTTTAGATACCTTTTTGCTTTTATAAAATTACACCTAGCTAAATTGTGAATATTTACTTTGTCCTTAATTAATTTATTAATTAATAGACATATATGTTGCTACGAAAAATTTCATAATTGATGTCACATACATTTTTGCAGAAAATTACAGAATCATTACTTGGGACTTCCTACAAAAAGCTGTACAGGGGATCATTCATACTACGTGGCTATGGACATCAAACTTATAAGCTTTGCACTCCACTGAATGAAGGCAGTCTTTGGGTAATTCAGAACATTGAGAACTGGCTACATTGAGCCTGTGCTCCTAAGTAAGACAGAGACAATCACAGAATTATAGATTCAGTCAAAGTTGGAAGAAAACTTCAAGATGATCTAGTCCACCTGTACACCAGCAGCACCATAATCACCCCTAAATCATATTCCCAAGTGCCACATCCAGACACATCTTGAACTCCAGGAGATGGTGACTCCACCACTTTCCCAGGCAACTCATTTCAGTGTCTAATCACTCTTCCATTGAAATTTCTTTTTTCTAATATCCCATCTGAACCTCCTGTCGTGCAGCCTAAGTACATCTCTTTTAAGTGCACATAATGACTGTAGCCTATCTTCCTATGAGGGAAATATTGGCCATTAAGTAGTAAATGTTATTTAAGCTAATAATTCTTTAGGTTTCATACAGTAGGTCTGGATGATGTACAATTACTTGCAACAGGCAAGAGGTCAAAATAGAAGATGTAACAATCCTCAACAGCCCTGTTTTATGAAGATACAAAAGTTTGAGCAGATGAGTTTGGCCAGTTGGGCTTACAACATAAAAAATGGAAGAGGGTTTTCTGGGAGAAAGGACCAACCACACACAGCTTCCAGGAAATTTGAAACAATGCTATAATCATAGGATCACTAAGGTTGGAAACGATGTCCAAGATCAACTCCAGTGTTGATACAGCATTTCCCAGAACAAAGCTGATGAAGGGCCTTGAGGGGAAGCCTCAAGAGGAGTGGTTGAGGTCACTTGGTTTCAGCCTGAAGGAGACTGAGGAGAGACTTCAGCCCAGTCTGCACCTTCCTCACAAGGGGAAGCAAAGAGGCAGGCACCCATCTCTCTGGTGGCCAGTGAGAGGATCCGAGGGAGTAGCCTGAAGCTGTGTTGGGAAGATTTACATCGGATATCAGAAAAAAATTTTCACTCAGAGGGTGGCTGGGCACTGGAACAGGATTCCCAGAGAAGTGGTCACAGCCCAAGCCTGCCAGAGTTAAAGAAGCATTTGGACACTGCTCCCACGCCCATGGTGTGACTCTTGGGATTGTCCTGTGCGGGGCCAGGAGTTGGACTTTGAAGATAGTTGTGGGCCCTTCAAACTCAGGCTATTCTATGATTCTATATGAAAAGTCTCTGAAATAGCATATCAAAGAGACATCTAGTTGTTTCTTTTTCTTCCAGCCATAACAAGATTTCTTAATACTGTGTATCTATTCTGAAGATAATTTCCATGCTTTCTAGCATCATGACTTTTTAATTGCATACAGTTCTGAAAGTCAAAAATAATTATTTCTTACAATACCACAGCATATATTCAATTATGTTGAAAAATTGGATAACACTTATTGCCTTTTTTTTTTTTCAAAATGCTCCAAGTTTATTAAAATCAAATAATACCATGAGAAATTTTGAGGAAAAATTCAATGCTGAAGTATGGATTAAGATAGGTTTAATATACTACCTCAGATAGGCTCTGACTCTGCATGCTCGAAACCAGCGCTGGATCTTGACAGCAGCTTTGTACTTTGTTCTTCTGTCCTCATCTATAGCTCTGAAAATATAAAAGTAGTAATACTTCTCAGCATGGTAATGTGGAACCAAAGCAAAAATATTATTCTAAATATGTTTTATTGTTGCAGCTTGGGATCCTTTTCACCAGGTTTTTCACTTTTAATTCTACATAATTCAGTGGTAGTGCAGAAAAATGTAATTTACGTTAGTTGCATAGTATGAAGGTAACAAAGAATACAGCAGCTCATAGAGGATGTAAGTTTTGGGAGTGTGCCTTTCTTATTCTCATACAATACTTACATACAACTCAGCATGTCACATGGATCTCTTGCATTGTGGGTGAAATATGTGGATTTTTATATGTGGATGATAATTAATGATAATTAGGCCTGAGTTATAACAAAAATCACATAACTGTGATTCTACAGTGCTTGTGACAAAGCTAAAAGTCATGTAAGGAAAACCATGAATCTAAAAGAGATTAAAGAAATATACTGTTAGTCTGGAGGAGACTTTTCAGAGAGTTCAGGAAGAAATCATGACCATTATGAGTTTCAACACTGAGGGGTAGAACTCAGCTATGAGATCACCTCTGGCTTTTATTCCTCTTCAGTTTGTTTCAAAACATCAGTAAATCTCAAGTCTTTGAACTTAAAATTAAATTTTAATTTCCATTAATTTTTATTCTTTCCCATTTTTATTAGAAACATACTCACCAAAATCTTTAATTTGTTACATATGGCAAAAAATAACAATAAGGTTACTATTAGTTAGTTTTCTTAATTAGCTCTCCTAACAAAGTTTCATGTCAACATGAATTGTCTCAGTAAATACCAGCAAGATTATTATCCATCAGATAAATTAGGATTATCCTCCTTATATTTTTGAGAATAAAATGAATTGCAGATTTACTTCTGGAGATCAAGAAACATTAGTTCCACTCATATCATCTGGTGCATCATGCGCTCCCAAATCACATTAAATGGGCACAAATTTTCACTGTCTGATGCACATCAGACATTCTCAGTGTCTGAAAACTCTGGAAAACAGCCTTTTTTACCTAAAACCACAAAATGAATAGTTTTCAAAACTGGCTAGGGAGTTTTTTGTTCCTTTCCTGTGCAGTTTCCCAGTCTTCACAGGAAGCAGACACTTCTAGAATACTTTTACTTGGAGGTAAATGATTTTGGGTATGAACGATTTGGCCCTGGATAGGCACCACTATTACAGCCTGGAAATGAAGGGATGTGGGACTGGTTGTGTCAGAGATGCCAGCTCCAAACTCAGTCCTACCCACTGGGCAAAGATAAGTCTTCTGGACAGAGCAGAAGCCTTCTCCTCTCTTACTCCTTGACAGTTTTTTTCCTAGCTGGCATTCAGCCTTGCCTGGCCAGGATGGGGTAGAAGGTTATTGAAGCAAACCAACAGCACACTTGTTTTTCTCACAGAGTAGTTCCACAAACACTTCCAGCTGCCCTTGCCAGCAGAAGTGTTTCGAGGTGTAAGTTTCTCAAGCAGGTATCTGCCCTTTTCATCAGATTGCACATTAGTCCTACTGCTTGAATTCAGCTCTTGAGAGTCACAGACACTTCTCAAAGGCTGTACTGAAAGTTAAGAAGACTACTCAAGCACCTGACATACAGATACTACAGTAAATTAAAGTAGGTTCTTGAACGAGTAGAGGGATAAAATTGTGTAACTCTTAAGAGAACGAATTAATGGATCTTGTATATTCTAAACCTCATGCTGAGGGTGTTTCTCAATGCTTATAGTTTTCTTGCATTGTGGCATCATTGGGCAAGTTCTTCCCTAAAAAGGTGCTTTCCCTAAAAAGCCAGTTTAGGACACCTCACACCTCTCACATAAGCAGAGTTCTGCATAAAGCACAACAGGAATGTTATTAAGATCAGAAAAACATTATTAAAACTTGTTGCTGCACTCGACTCGGAATCCTCTCATTTGCATTCTCAGCTGCTAATCTGAATTTTCTGAAATGGACAGATCACAGCCCATTCTTAAGAGGGAAACAATTCATTTTTGGAGAGCTCTGCCAAAAAACAAATCCCCAAACATCAAGCATGCTGCCCTCCAATGGAATTCCAAGTCTGGCTCAGACTGCTCTTTCTAACCTGAAATATGCGAAATACAAGCATAGCCTCCTGCAACTGATGTTTATTTAGTGAGCTGCTGTGTGTACAGCCACAAGAGTATGAGCAAAAGTTCAAGCAAAGAACAGAAAAACACAACGCTTTACATGCAGGCAGGACTTGATCTCTGTAACTTTTAGTGATGATCAGGAGCTTTGTTATTCATGCTAATGATGTTGTAATTATATTCAAAAATAAATGATTCATTAATTAGAGAAGAAAAAAATCACAACTATGCTAAACATGTTTGGTGGTTTTTTATGGTTGAGGTTTCGAATTACACATACAGCAACAGTGCAGCTGAATAAAAGGATTTATAAGACAAATTGCAGCAGTATTTAAGTAAGTCTTACAAATTTTAATTTTATAAAATCTGGTCTGGGAAAAGTTGGCCACCACCATTCTAGGAGCCAGAAAACTCAGTACAAACCATCTCAATTGGTGAGGACCAAGGTAACAGATCTAACCTAATCTCCTTGAATTAACTTTTAAAAAATTGAATAGATTTTTTTTTTTTTTTAAATTAAGAAAGAAGTAGTGTCCTTGCAAGAGGACAAACATCCAGGCACAGTTACAGATGTGAGCCACGACTCAGAGCTCAGGACTGGCGTGCCGCATCTTGAGGGAAGCTCGGGGAATGCCAGCGCCTCTAGGGCGGGGCAGAAGCGGGAGGCTCCAGAGGCGGGACCGGGGAAAGGAGGTCGGCTCCCCCGGCGGGAGAGGGCGGAACTTGAGAGGCTCAAGCACGTTTCAGGAGTTTCCAGAGGGACCTTTCTCCTCTAAATTAGCAGGGGGCCGATGGAAGAGCGGGACACTCGGTATTATCAGTGTCTAGGCGGGCCCCTTAAAGACGCAGCGCGGCGGCCAGCAGCCACCAAGGCGGTGGGTTGGTGCTCTAGGGAGGGATTTTAAAGCTAAACAGTTCCACAAAATCGTTTAATCATCACAGAGTGCGTCAGGTTGGAAAGAACCACAGTGGGTCATCTGGTCCAGCCTCCCTGCTCAAGCAGGCTCATCCCAGAGCACAGGGCACAGGATGGTGTCCAGATTTTTTTTTTTTTTACTATTTCCAGTGAGGGAGACCCTGCACTCTCTCTGCACCATCTGTTCCAGTGTCCGGTCACTGCACGGTAAAGTTCTTACTCGTGTGATTTGACTTGTGGTGCATGCAGTTTCTACCTACTGTCATCTGTCTTATTGCTTGGCATCACCGAGAAGAGCCTGGTCCACCCTCGTCACACCGTCCCTTCAGATTCTTAGAGACACGGTTCTCTTTCACTCGGCTCTTTTCGAGGCAGAACAAGCCAAGCTCCCTCAGCCTTTCCTCCTAAGGGGGATGCTCCAGTTCCTCAGTCACCTTCACAGCCTTCCACTGGACCTTCTCCAGGAGCTCCGTGTCTCCCTCGTACCGAGGAGCCCAGAACAGGACACTTTCCAGGGAGGTTGCCTCCATCTCGTTGCCCGGGGAGAGCGGGGCCCGCCCGCCCGTCCTCCCCAGCCCAGCATAAGGCGGCGTATCCCGCCCCACCACCGGCATGGCCCAAGTACCTCTTCGCAAGGAAATACTCCTCCCAGAGTACCTCCAGCCTCTCCTGAAGCCGAGCCAGGGCGGCCATGCTCCCTGCCTCCTCCCGCCCTCAGGACGCTGCCGCCATGGCAACGGGACCGTCCCAGTGCGCTCGGGCGCGGGGGTGTCGCAGCTCCCGGCGGCCCCACGGCCCGGCACGGGCACTGCTCCGGGGGCAGCGGGAGCTCCGCGGAGCTCTACCGAATCCGAGGCGGGGGTGCCGGAGGGGACGCGGCGTTCCTGGGAACGGCCGGGGGAGGGAAGGGAAAAGGCGAGGTGGTCGCGTCCGGCTTCCTCCGGTGCCGCGGCTGCTTCCGGGCTCTCATCATGGGGGACTGAGGAGCAGCGCCGGCCGCCCGCGCCCTCCCCGCCCGGCCCGAGCCCTCCCGCCCTCGACCCCCGCCCGCCTCCCCTCGCCCAAGTCTCTGCGAAGCGGCGCCAGCCTCCTCGGGGAGCGGCCGGGGGAGGCGCCGGGTTCATGTTCCGGGTCGCTGAACCTACCCCGACCCGAGCTCAGGCTGCGAGGAAGAGCTGGTAAGCGCGGGGGGACACGCGTGTCCGCCGCCCTGCCCGGCTCGGGGCCGCTGGCTGCGGGAGGGGCCCGCACGCCGCTCCGCTCCCGGGCGGGGCGAGGGAACCTGGGGACGAGTGGTGGCCCCGCTCCGGCCGGGCCTCCCCGCGGCTGCCCCTGTCGCTGGGAGGAAGGTGCTGGAGCCCGCCCCAGAGCCACGGGGGACGAGGGGCTGGAGGTCCGAGAGGTGCCACTGTCGTGTCTCGGCGGCTGGACGCGTTTATGAGCGAGCAGTGGGCTGGAGGAAGAAACTTCTACACCTTGTTGAAAAAAGGACAGCGGGTGAAGGATAAATCAAAACTTTTGACCAAGCTTAGTTAGGTTTTCCTGTGTTCGTGTTTTGCCAGTAGTGGTAGACTCTCTGAGGCCTAAAGCCCTTGCAGCGTGTGCTGCTGAGCATCCAGCGTGGTGTGTGTTTCCTGCTCTAAAGCTTTTCTGCTGCAAATCAAGAATCAACAAGTGCTGCTGTAGCCTTCGAGCCTTCGAGGAAAGTGTAGGTAGTTGTCCTGCAAAAAAATTTCACAGATTTACTGTTTTATGTAATTCCTTATGCTAGCATAGTGACCACAAAGGCCATATTATTTTTATTATAGCACTGTAAGGAAGAGAGGCTTAGTAACAGAATAGAGAAGGTCAGTTCTGTTAGTAGGCCCTGGAGACCGAAAGACTGGTAGTGGAGAGAGTTGATGGATGCAAGATGTTCCAAGCAACCAGCTGGGAAGCCTTTCATTTTCTTCCTGAAATGCTGGGTATCTTGTGATATGTTTGGTATCAACTGGTGTGTGTAGCTTCTTACTCGTTTCACTTATTAATGGAAGCAAGGCAGATAGTGATGGGGTTTTGTTTGTGGGTTTTTTTTCAAAGGTTCATAAACATCCTCTAGAGGATATGTTTCATATACACATATATGCTGGTAGATTTCCCAGCTGAAATAGATTTGAAATAGATCTGAAATAGATTTCCTTTAATCTTTTTCTTTGTTTCTTTTCTGAGGATGGGGAGGAAGAGAAATGGAAAGGTTTAGTGCTTCATTTCTCCCCCACTTTTGCTGATACCACCATTTTTTTCCCCTGTGGGTATTTTTTCCCTACGTTTTTCTAAATGAGAAAACTTTCAAAGAGAGGTTTTATTTGCCCAGATGATAATTATTTGCTAGAACAAGTTTTCTGGTGTTGCTAGGCATCCAAATTTGCCTGGTGTAAATATAGCTTCTTTCTGTAATTCAGAATGTTTCAGAGAATGAGGTATATTCCAGTGGCACAAGTATTTTTGAGAAATAATGCTGCATAACAGAGGCTTCTAGAGTAGCCCTCAGCAACCTGAGGTGTAGGCATTTTTTTCTGTAATTGTCATCAGACAATTACGATTTTGCTTATGCTAGTACACTGCACAGAGGAATTCAGTACAGAGGAAAATATTGAAATCTTGTTCATTAAAAATCTGACCACTTCTCAGAGTTGCTCTCTTATTTTCTTCTATATAAGTTATTTCGGAATCTGTCTGTTAAAGGAGGCCTGTTTGAGTGGAATGCAGGAAAGTACTTTTTCAGTGTCTAATACTTGATGTAGAAAATTAAGATCTTGTGCTTTCTAAAAACATTAAGATCCTACAGAGGTGAGTAGGTTCAGAACAGTTAGAGAGTAAAATTTTTCACTTTGGATGGTAAAGCTTTTCCAAAGGAGAACGTTTTTCATTTAAATTGTGAATTCTTGTGGCAAATTAGGACTAGTGTGCAGTTTGGATACTTGCTGGGCACTCTGATTCTTTTGATAATGTGGTGCTTTAGCATATTACCATCATTTGACAGGTCATGTGATTCTGCACCTTGACAATTAATTAATGAAGTCATACTTCTGAAAAGGGCAGGCATATCAGTAAATGGCAGCAATGGGATTGCAAGAATTGCTCCCTCTCATGATAAATTGCTCCAAATCTCATTTCTGGCTGACCAATTCATTTGTGTTAGAGCCTTGTTAAATGTAGTTCATGTCAGCATCTTTCTGACTATATGCCATTGCTCTGTACTGAACACTTTTTCACTGTTAAATAGGAGTAGACTGATAGTATTTATTGTTGTGCCTTCTTAGATAAGCAGCAGTTTTAGAAAAGTCAGAGGTACTTACTGCAAGTTAGCCTGGTCCTAATTTTTAGGGGGATCAGCAGTATAATAGGTGATAAAATTACATCTTTCCTGAAATACTTTTTATTGTAAAGGACAGAATTACAGAAATGTTCAGGCTGGAAAGCACCACAGTGGGTCATCTGTCCAACCTCCCTGCTCAAGCATGCTCGTCCCAGAGCACAGGGCACAGGATGGTGTCCAGATGGTTCTTCAATATCCTCACTGAGGGAGACTCCACACTCTGTCTGGTCAGCCTGTTCCAAGTGTTTTACTGTGCTTCCTGCACAGTAAAGGGGTTCTTCCTCATGTCAGGAAAATCCACAAATGCCAGAGGTTTGTGTCCAAAAAGGAGACAGAGGAGTCCTGCAACTTTATTGGAATAAAGGGAGAGAGTGCACCGGGGCACACACCTGTGTCGTTTTCTCTCTCGGGGTTCAGAGGGTGCAGCCTCCTTTTATCCTGAACTCCCGGCCACACCTTGCCCTCTTTGTTTCCCCATGGGCTGAGGTACTAGGCAGCTACAGCCTTCCCTAAATGCCTACCACATATTCCCCCCTTGAACCTACTATTTTACCCAAAGTTCAGAAATTCAGGCTTGTGCAGACCCCCACTTGTTTCAGGGGCGGAGCTGTCTGGGCTCTGCAATGAACCTGCTGCTAGGAGTTAGTAGAGACATTAAGCCTCATCTCAAAGATGTTAACACCCTGCTATCACCCATCAAATTGTTTGTAAAGACATTAGCTTTCCTCTCAATCCCTCCTCTTCTTATTTCTCAATTTGTCTTTACAAACCCTAGTTATTATTAACCCTTTCTAACAACCATGGAATATTTGAAACATGCCCTCCCAACTTTTCCATGTCTAGTCTCTGCACCAGGTGTGGCAAGTAAATTCAGAGAATAAAGTAGACAGTGACATTTCACACTAGTCCATTAATCACTAGAGGTCTTTGTCCTGGCTGCTGATAGCCAAGGTCTCCCATCATTTTCCTCCACCTGAGAAGTCCAAACCTCCGGGGCACTGGAGACCTTGGCCCGAGTTTGATGGGTCCTTAGCTGTCCTGATGGGTGCTTAGCTGTCCTGGCTGCTGTCTCTGCTGTCCTGCTTGGAGGTTATGAACAACAAAGTCCAAAGGCAGCATCTGTGCTAACTGGGGCTTCCTGTTCAAGTAACTCCAAATGACGTCAAGTAACCCCACCAGGGATTCCAGTGAACTCAAGTAACCCCTCCCAGGGACTCCAATGACCACAAGTAATCTCAAATTACAATTTCATCAGCTTCTGCCCCTTGCCTCTTGTCAGATTTCTTGAAACCATGGACAGGAGCCTGGCTCCACCTCTTGGCACCCTCCCTTCAGATACTGACAGACACTGATGAGGTTCCTTCTTGGTCCTCTCTTCTCAAGGCTGAACAGGCCCAGCTCCCTCAGCCTTTCCCAGAAGGGAGAAGCTCCAGTCCCTTGATCATCTTCATAGCCCTCCACTGAGCCTGCTCCATGTCTTATCTTCTGGTGAGGAGCCCTGAGCTGAAGGCAGCATTCCGGGCCTCATCAGGGCTGAGCAGAGGGGCAGGATCACCTCCCTCGACCTGCTGGCAGTGCTCTTCCTGATGCACCCCAGAATACCTTTGGACTTCTTGATCCAAAGGCCACAGGTGGCTCAGGGGCAGCTTGTTGTCCACCAGGACCCCCAGGTCCCTCTCTGCAGAGCTGCTTTTGAGCATGTCATATGCGAGCCTGTGCTGGTGCACTTTTATTATTTTGTGAAACTTGTTTACATATATAACAGATCATAGAAAAAGGGGAGTTGGAATACCTAAAGATGAAAAATAGCCTGGGATCTGGGGGTTGGTTTTCTCTTTCCATACATAGATGTGCTCCAGCATAGTAGCCTGGTTTGTCTCAAGAATCTTCATCTTTTATAACTGTCTATCTTATCTCGTATGCAAGTCAAAACCATTTAATTTCTGTAAATGTCTGTTATGATACAGTCATATGAAAATCACTTTTTTTTTAAGTTTCTTTGGTCTGCAGATCAGATTTACTTTGAATGTGTTGCCAGTGTGTTGGCTCTTAGTCTTTACAGGAATGAGGATCCTCAGAAGTTGGAAAGTATTGAGCTTTTTTGTTAGGTAGCTCTTGTGCCCTGCAGTGATGGTTGATGGGATGGAAGGGATGGCTCGTGGTGTAGCTTTGAATGCCTGGTGGTCCAGCAGATAGTGCCAAAGGACATAAATAGGTGTGGATGTGGAACTGGATGCTTTGTCCACCTCTTAGCGATGGCTTTTTAAAGACAGGGAGCTTAAACAGTCTAGGCACAACTTCAGTTTCTGCTGATAGAATCATTAAGTTTGGAAAGACCTCTGAAGCAGAGTCTGACTGTTACCCCAGCACTGCCACGTTCACCTCTAAACCATGCCCCCAGATGCCACATCCAGACATTTTTTTGAACACTTTCACCAGTGCTTCCACCATTTCTCTAGGCAGTTTGGTTCAATACCTGACTATTCTTTGCTATTTTTTTCTTCATAATGAAGAAATTTTTCCTAATATAAAATTTTTTAAACCTCCCCTGGTACAGCTTGAGGCTATTTCCTCATCTTGTTACCTGGGAAGAAGGGAAACAAAAGCTTCTATGTAACAGAGGTTTATCAGTGATATCCTGATCTACCATAGTCTCTTGCCAGCTTTTTAATAATTTTTACTTAATTGTGTTTTTTTGTTTTGCTTCCTCTTTTGTGTGTCCCAAGAACCATGATAGCTCTTTTTGAATCTGTTAATTCTTCAAGTAAGGCAGTGAGATTTATCAGGTGCTGTTTTCTCCAAATACTTGCACCTCTTCAATCCGAATTTCAGTCACACTCATTAATAAGGCAGAACTCTCAAAATGAGTGCTTCTAAGGCTTTGTGAAAACTTCTGAGCTGGAGAAATGAGATTCAAGTTAATACCTATCTGAAGATAAAGGTGCTCTGTGTGTACAGCTGTGTTATGTGACATCAGAGAATCCATATGGGAAAAGATTATAGGAAGTCAGGTTTTATAATCCTAATGTTGAAGGAACTATTTGATTTTTCTTGTGCTTTTAGCTTGTGATCAAGGTAGTTTGTGAAGGAAGCAAAACTCATGGTTCTTCTTGGAATTGATAAAGCACAAATGCAGCATTAATTTAGCTGCAAGAAGTCCCAGTCCTGTTTAACAGGAAAAAGTATAGAACTAGAAAGTAAATGTAAATGCAGGTGTTGGTTTGGCAAGAGAGCAACTCTCCTTAAGAGTTGTTCAACTAAATTAACTTTTCCATCACTGTGTGTTTGTTAAATATTTTGTGAGCAGTCAGAGCTCTACATTTTATGTAGAGCTTTAGGAGAGAGATGAACACAAATGATACTTAATTTTCACTGTAGAAGTGAATGCCCATCATTTCCATTAGGATTTTCAGTTTGAATATTAATGCTGAACAGAAGCTGTGTGATCTGTTTTGGAGCAGGTGAAAGCGGTTATGCTGTTTCCTGCTCTGTTCTGGAAAGGGTTAGAGAGGAAACGGGTCAGCCTTTGGTGAACTACATTAAAATTGCCTCAGATAAATGTAAAGGTCAGTGTAGGCAAGCTAGATTTTTCTTGTAGTAAAGTAGGATCCTCTCCTAGTGAGGACATTACAGTTTATTGCTAGCTGTGGGCTGTTGCTGTAACAGCATTTTTATAGCCTTATGTGAGTCATGCTAAACTGTGGCTCATCTTAATATTTTATGTACCTCAATATGTTGTTCTACATTCATTGTTACAACCTTTGAAATTTCTTGTCTTACTGAACACTGCTGATACTCACTGGTAATGTTCCTAATGTTTCTTGTAGTTATTTTTCGACTTGTTTCAAATGCAAATATTTTTGTTACAGTTCCATCTGCAGCAATGATTAAAATTACTTCATAGGTTTTGATTAATAGCTGGTTGACAGCTGGTTGGGAGCAATAGAGAAAGTTTCAAAACTGAATTTGTCTGATAAATTATGCTATAATAGAAATATGCTCCTGAATTTTGGGGATAGAACAGTTCATATGAAATCTGTCTGGCTGCTGCTACCTTTGGGTTTTTTTTTTTCTTCAATTATAGCAGGAGAAATGAAAGCACCAATAAAATAAAACGAAAGAGTTTTTTGGGGTTTTCAGGAGAAGGAGTTTTAGTGTGGACCACTGTCCCAAATTGGTCAAGTAATTCTTGTAATCATTCTAAGGAAGCATGTTGAAATAACAAAAATATTAATTTGTCTGATCTGCATAGGAGATTATGCAGTTCTGATACAGTTATATTATACATCAGACCATGGCTGCAATTTTTAGAGCAAATAAGGTCACTGCCCTGGACAAATCTTAATTCAGGAGTTGTAATTAAGAGACTTGATATTCAGTAGAAAAGATTAATTGCAGGAGTGCATAATATTCAAAGTCATAGTCTGCTGGAAATTAAGTCCCTTCACTGCTCAAAGTCATTTAAGGATCTTGCTATCCCTTTACTTCAAAAACACTTGAGGATGTTCACTTTTCATGAGTTTAATCTTTTGATCTGGCACCATGTGTATTGCAGTATTTTGCGAGGAATTCAGGGCAGGTGTCATTCAGGTATAAAAATCAGACCTGGATATATTGTGTTTGATCTTGAAGTATTTTGGAACTAAGGGAATTTTACCACAGTACTCGTGCCATTATCTGGAGCTACATTGATTTTAGTGGTAAGAGTTACCCATACGGATTAGGGATAGTGAATTGAAGGAATTAATCATAAACTATGGTGCAAGGCATTAGTGTCCCTGTCTACTCTTTCCCTTTTGCTTTGTGCTGCAGGATCACTAAGAGAATGGGCTGCAAGAGTTTTATATAAGCTAGTTCATATTCTGGAAGGTTAGTAGAAATCTGTTCATTTGGAGAGCTAAATCTGGGTCTAAGCCTACAAGTTCAAGTTCTGGTGCACCTCTACTGCTATCAGTTTGCCACAGATGCCAAAGTGTGTGGCAGGAGGGGCTGGGCAGGCGTTTGAGGAAGTTGGTGTCTCAAATTAACCCAAATGTGCTGCAGTTTGCCTGTTCAAGTGTTATGGCTTCTGTTAAATGAGAGCAGAAAAGCCCCTTACATCTCAAGGGCATCTCACTTCTGATACATGCACCTCTGGGGATGCCTGTCCTCATGGGGGTTTAGCAGGAAGGCTAAGGGGGTGAGTGCCCTCCCGCTGCAGCTGTAGCCATGGAGAAACGTGGGCTAATGCATCTCTTTAAGCGTCTGGTGAACCAAATGGATTAGGGAGAAAGTGTAGCACTCTTCCAGAGCTGTCTCATCATTGACAAGACGATATAATTCTGCTGTATTAAGAGCCAAAGAAAATATTAAAAGGGAGTAATATGACTAGAGGTTACATCAGGACAGAAAAATAGGGATGGGAAATAAATGCAAGTGGCACTGCAGTTTCAAGAATTCAAAATAAGCTTATATTTCTAGCACTTTGTGTGCTTTTATTGTTCTTGCAATCGAAATGTTTAAAGTAAGTATTTCTGAAAATGGTTTAAAAGTAGAATATGTAACTTGTTTAGGTAAGCTATTTCATGAGCTTTTGGATTTCTTCTTAAACATGTTCTTTAGTTCCTCTCTTAATATTTAAGGCTGCCCATTCAGCCATTACTCTTAGTTACCTTTGATGCTGGAGTTTGTGCTAAGTGGCAGAGGGAAGCTGTGATCTGTCTAGGTTTTCTCCACATCTGCAGCACCACTGAGTATGTACAGAAAACTTGTTATTATAGGTTCCATCTTCTATTTATATTGTAAAACAGAGTGAAGAGTCTTGCTTTTAAATGTCCTGTACATAATTTACTGAATGTACAACGTCTTCCGTATGTAAAGTTTGTGCAGTGTAGTAGCAAGCATGAAAATTATTCTTTGCTTTACCTCAAGGAAAGGGGTATTCTGATGTTTTGATATGAGAGTCTGATTGCTGTGTTTATGGAGAAGGTTCACAGCCTTCAGAGAAGGATTAGAGTTCAGCAGCAATCATTTAATGTTTTTGTAATTACATTCATGTAATGCATGGGTGAACTTACTGAAGCATGCTGAGTTAAAGGTGTGGTAAATGCTAGTGAAATTTGAAGAGGAAGGAGCAAAACATTTAAAAGGGTAAGGCCTTAATTTGACACTCTGTGAAAATTTGCATTTAATTCTGTAGCTGGATATTCTCTCAACCTGTTGTAACTTCACTGAATCGATATTTTAAAAAATCGAACAAATATCAGCCATCTGAAAAGACAATTAGTTGCTATTAGGAAAAAAGTCATATTATCCAAGAATTGCTGTCTTAACTTCATTTTGGCATTTAGACAGCATTAAGAGATAATCATCCTTAAAAATATTTTATCGTAATGAAAGTCTTAAGTAGAACACATTAATGTACATCAAGGAGAATATTATGTGTTCCATTTCCCATTCCTAAATTTAAGATGTGCTCCTTACCTGCAGTTAGAGTGAGTGCTCTTTGTTGATGCTCTTGCCATGTGGAATCCCTGACAGTCATATATGTGTGATGAGATTAATGAAAACCAAACAGTAGCAGTGAGGCCAGAAACAAATGGGGGAACCCCCTGGCTGCCTCTTCTTTCCAAGACAGAAGTTTGGGAAGATACCTTTTAAAAGGAACTTATGCTGGTATGCTGCAAATTTTGTGGGTCTGGTTGGCAAGGTTTTGTCTCTTGGCAGAAAGAGTCAATGGCCATCTTATGAAGATTATTCTGCCTTGCCTAAAGTGACTAAAATGATTTTGCCGAATGAAATTGGTGTAGTTTATGCTTAGCACTTTTAATTCATTTGTTGTTTTCTTGTGTGTGTGTTTTGTTTTTTTTCCTTTGAAATCTATAGGCATTTCAGTAGGACTATGGAGGAGCTGGTTCATGATCTGGTCTCAGCACTGGAAGAAAGTTCAGAGCAAGCCAGAGGAGGTTTTGCTGACACTGGAGATCATTCTCGAAGTGTGTCTTGTCTTCTAAAGAGACAGGCAAGGAAAAGGAGGGGACGGAAAAGACGTTCATTCACCACCCACCATCCCTGGGAGACTGGCCACTGCCTAAGTGAAGGCTCCGATTCCAGTTTAGAGGAATCAAACAAAGACTACAGGGAGAATCATTCTACCAAGAAAGACCACAGTGATTCTGATGACCAACTGTTGGTTGCTAAACGTAGACCTTCCTCAAACCTAAATAACATTAGAGGCAAAAGACCTCTGTGGCACGAACCGGATTTGGCTGTGGACAGTTTGGGAAACAGAACTTTGCGCAGGAGGAGAAAGGTAAAACGCATGGCAATAGATCTGCCAGCAGAAGTCTCTAATGCTCTGACAATAACTCAACAGCAGGATAACAGCAGAGACCAAGAAATGGACAACAACAATAAATCATACCAGCACCAAGAGTTTTCTAAGAGCAAAGTGAAAAAAAGAAAAGTATCTGCAGCTCGACAAGGTCCAGAAGTCTTGGATGAAGGAGTAGTTATAGAAAATGAAGAAGTGAATCAAGCAAATAAGGACAAAATGGAATATGAGGAGCAAAAAGGCTCAGATGAGAACATGAGTGACAGGTTATTCTTTCTTTTTCTTTTTACAGAAACTTTGGATAATATTTGTTTGTTTTTATTACTGTTGCTTGTATTGGGAATCTTCAGATTTTTCGATTCCAGAGTTATAATTTTAGCATCAATAGTATCTGTTTCAACAAACTATTCTTAGGGTTTTTTACATCTAGTATTTTTTATGTATTAGTTGCTCAGGTTAAGGAATTCAGCATGAAATAGAAAGTGATGTAGCAGAGAAATAACCAAGAAAACAGTTTTGTGAAATAATATGTTCTGATTGTTTCAAGATTAAGAATGACAAAATACACATACAAATAACACGGGTTTTTCTGGATATTTCAACTGGTAACAGTTGTCAGATAAGAATTTAGTGTTTTTCCAATTTCTAGACATTGGTGCTTTGATTGTTATCTCTATTTGTCAGAAAGGTTGTCAGTGTTTAGAGTCACCATTTAGACAGTATGTTCTGGTGTGTCATGGGCATAAAAAGTCTGCAGGTTGCCAAGGATATACATCATTTACGAAATGCAAAAACCAATTTACAGTTCAGAAACACCTGAGCTTACCATTAGAAAAATGGAGGAATGATGACCCTTTGGCAGTACACCTCATCCATCCATTCCAGACAGCAGTCATACCACAGTGGTAATTGTTTCCAAAGTACTATTTTGACAACACAGTAAGGTGTAAGTCATTTTTCCACCATACACAGGGGATGTTAACTGCAGGGCCTGGTAAGCCCGGTTTTGTTTATTCCACATGCCAGGTTCTGAATGCAGAAGTGTCAGCAAGACAGACACATCTTGAAAGATACAATTTTGATCAGTTCCTTGACAGAACTGATGTCCCTGGTGTTTTTTTGTAGGCATTTTATCTATAAACTGTTAAGACTTTTCCCTGCTGGACAGGTGGAGTAGAGATGCAGAGAGTGGTTTTGACCAGAGCAGTCAGATTGGTTACTGTAATAACAGCAGCATTGGTAAGTGGCTAAGTCTAGTGATAGTCAGAAAAGTCCTAACTAAGTCTTTTTGTTACATACTAGCTCTGTCCTTCACCTGTGAACAAGAAGCAGCTGAAAGAGCTGAATAAATCTCAAGCCTTAAACATTTTTCCTTACATGTTAATTACTAGAGCAGAACTCATCCTTCAGGATAGCCAGTGTAACTTCAGACATCTCCCTTTGACATGGAAGTTAGGAGTCTGGGCTGTCAGGAAGCCTTTAGAAAACTTCTCTTTTCTTTGACAATTCTTGGAGTCTGTTCCTCCAAGTCTGGGGCCTAAAGACAGATGTTTATAAATTTCCTTCAAACTATGAACCGGTGCATAATTTCTCATGTCTCTGTAGTCTTGTTGTGTTTTTAAGTTATAAAAGACTTTCTGTTATGCTACAAGGGTAACAAGTTCTTCAACTGAAAAGTTCTGTAGCTAATTCTTGGGTGGAGAGAAGAGTCATCAGTAAGAATATTTTCTTGTAGACTCCCACAACTAATCAGGTCAGTCTGAAAATCTTCTTTCTCAAAAGAGACGTTATTGTTTTAAAAGTTGATTTTCCTCTTCAAAATGCTTGATGTTTTGTGTACAAATGCTGCTTTTGCACAAGTCATACTCCAAATGCTTGCCTATGGCCCCAGTAAATAGTCTTTAAAACCATTCTCATCTTCATAGGGTTTTCTGCTCATGCACATGGTAGAGTGATGATCTGTCATTCTACTGAATTGCTTTCAATGGTCAGCTGTACCAGAAAGCCTTGAAATCACTGAATTAGAAAACTTGCATTTCATAGTGTGGTTAGAAATCTGCCATATCCAGGCCTCTAAGGTGGTACTCAAGTGATCAGAATGTTTTGTATGTGCATAATTTTAACTTGTTTTAATCTAACTTTACTTAGATGCAATAGTGCCTTTATTAGAGATCGTTTAGCTAGAAGAATTTGAAAGAACCAGCAAACTCTTAAGAAGAGTATGTTCTGAAAGTGAAAGCTGAGATTTTAAAAGGGAAGATGGGATTGTACAAGACTCAAAGAGCTGACAAAGGGTCTTGGACAACACTTGCACTTCAGCAACACTTGCTGGAAGGGGGAGAATAAAAAGTATACAAAGTTGCTTTTGTTTTTTATGCAATAATGTGTGCAGTAGTATTCAGCGCAATAGTTCAGTAATTCTTAAAAAAAAGGACTAATTTTTTAGAAGTTTGTTTTTTAAAAACAAAACAAAGCTGATAGTTTTTAATGGGAGTTAAATTGCTTGGCTCTAAAACCTGCCAGAAGTTTTCAGTGTATACATGGCATTATTTGAAAATAATGTGTTTTTGAGGTGCACATTAAAAATGTTAAGTGACACTTCTTTTGCAGTCTTTTATCTCTGTATGTGAGTGTTCAAACACTAAAAAAACAATAACCATGTTTTAAGTGCATGGTTCAGAAGTTGGAGAAGAGGTCTTCAAACTCCTGGAATGTCAGCATCTAAATGATCCCAAAGATGAACTTCCTGGGAGGATTGTTTTAAGCACTGGAAATGGGATTTTTGTCATCAGAGCTTATCCGTCCTTGTCCTCAGTGCACAGCTTTTTGTCAGTTTCAGCCAAATTCAGCAGTGTGTGAAGTTCTGGGTGCTATTTAATTCCCACAAGCTTTGGCACTTGTTTGCGTTTGAAGTGACTAAAGAGAGGTGAAATCTCAGGTGTCTGTTTTGAAAGAGAAGCAGCGGTGAAGCTCGGAGGCACCACCCGCTGTGGCCAGGGGGGAAACAGGAGCTGGTCAGCTCCTGGGGACAGCACAAAGCTCCCGTGTTTCCTATAAAACCAAGGCACCAGACAGCTTGTTAGTCCTGGGAACTGCAAAGGACAAGTATCTCTTCTTTGTTTCCATAAGTGTAGAAATAAGGATGTGAAAGCTTTTTGGATAGCTTAGGACTGCCTTCCAAATTTTTGCTTTCCCACTCTGTTTTATAGGACTAAAAGGAGTCTGTGGGTTTTTCCTTTTTCGTGGAAGTCTGGCTGGGAGCGGAATTCTCATCACAAAGCAAAGGAATTAGTAGTATACACTCAAAATTATATTAAAACTGCAAATATATTCCATCATAGCAGGTTTCATGTACTTAGATATTAATGTATTAATTCCAGAGGTTTTGAATTTATTCAGTGAATTGACTGCCATGTAGCAATTATCTCAACTGTAATCCCTGCCCAGTGTGACTGAGGACAGTGAACACTATGGCTGCCATGGATATGCCAGTGTTAGTTTGAATTTTAAAATTTTTTCTACATTTTTTCAAAAATTTCAAGTGGTTATGTTTTCATGTGCTTACTAGTCCTTCAGTGAGAATTATTTCATAATGGAAATAGCTGATTTTAAAAAGGGAAGGAGACTGTTCTCAAAATTGGAAATTTTAATAGGGAAAGTGGCTGAAATAGCAGGGTTGAAATTATTTCCTGACTTTATTTTAAAACAATAAATGGACAAGAATCTATGAAGAAGGGATGTTTTTTCCTTTGAAATGGATGATGTAAAATTGTGCACAATGAAATCTACAGACAGTAAAGCCATCTGTGTTATAATTAAAGTGAGGATGAGATGCTTGCTAGAAGGGAATTACTAGGACTTGCAGTATTAGAAAGTTCAGGTCTTGGTCTCCCTCACGAAAGATAGTTCCATTCTCAATGCATGCACGTCACTTTTCTTCTGCTTAGGGCAATTGTGCAAGTGCTTAAGTCTATTCTGATTACGTTATGTATATTATATTATGTACAAGATATAGTCGAAGTGTTGCTTATGCATCAAGAATTTGGATAAAATGCAGCAGATTAAGACAACTTAATTTTCAAACATAGAGCTATGCCTATATATATATCAATGTAACTATATATATATGTTTTAAAAAACCCAATAATTGCTTTGTGTTGCCTGCTACCATATTGTGTTTCAAATCCTGTTAGGAAGCCTCCCAAAGTAAGATGCTAAAAACATGTATATGCTTGTAATTAAGTACAAATTAGATGACTTATATATAAGTGATATGTGAATAATTAATATATTAATATGTTTTAAAACCCAAGATTTACTTTTGTGAGAAATAAGAATTTAAAAGGCAGTAATTTTCTCAAATGTACTAGTTATTTGATAGAAAATAAAAATAATTTATTATTAAAAATAAAAATAATTGAAAACAGTTGATATCAAGTATAGGACAGCATGCAAATTGTAATATAAATAAATGTACAAAGGTAAACAGACATAAAGTTCTTGTGAGTGGCTTGTATGGGCACATCAAGAGTAGCCATAGTGTTTATAAAATGTACTTGAATTTGTGTGCTGAACTGAAGTGTTTGGTTGGGTTTTTTTCAAATTGTTCTACATCTCAAAGTAAGCAAAATGTGATAAAATTTTGGTGAGAATATTACCTCAACGTAGCTACTCTCTTGATAAAAATTGAAATAAAGTGTTTAGAGAAAAGTCCTTACACAGGAAACTCAACAAAGTGCAAAGTGTTATTAAAAGACTAGTCTCATTCACTAATTAGAGATGCATGGATTATTATATGTAACAATGTGCATACAGCAAAGAACTAAATAAATACCTACTCATGTCTTTGAATTTGGAGCTGCATGTGCATGGTGTATACACACATTCTAATTTTAAGGCCACATTGGAAGTTACAGAAAAGTAAACTGTACCTTGGTTTTTTGTTGTTGTTGATGTTATGATCATGAGTCATACTTATTTTCTTCAGGGTGACCTTTATTTTGATTTAGTTGGCTACCTTTGTTACAAACTTTTTTTGTTCTCCACAAGTAGTACATCACGGAATCTTAAGCAGTATCTTTTCCAGAATATTTGCAAATGATGTTCGGAAAGATAATTTGATTTTTAGACTCTTATATTTCATGTGCTGAAGGAAGGCTTAGGCTGCTTTTGATTGAGACTTTTCCTATTTTATTGAGCAGTGGTGTTCCAGGATCAAGCTGAATTGCACAGCATAAGAAGGGAGCAGTGAGCATTTGATGGAAGCAGATAATAAAATGCATCAATTGTGTCAGCACCTCGTTGCAGTCACATCTGGCTTACTGTCAGGGTACCATTAGATTCCCATGGTTTTATGTGCCAAAAATAATACGCTTTGTAGTTAATGGAACTGGGATATTTGCAGTTTGATTAAAAAAAATCATCCTGTTTTCTCTCCGATCTCCGTTGGGCTTAAGATCAATCTGAGCACAGCCTTGTCTCCTTAAAATTTTACAACTGAAAGATCAATTGTTCTTTTGATGTGTTTCTTTCTTTCTTATTACAGTGAATCCAGCAGTCTGAGCAGCAGTGATGCTGGTTTGTTTACCAATGATGAGGGAAGACAAGGTATTGAAACAATCTTTCCCTTCTTCACCCCTCAAACCACATCAGTTGAAATTCTGTAAGCGTTACAAGTTATTTCATAGGTTAATTATTGTATTTCAGTTTCTATTACTGTTTTACTGAGCTATACTGGAAGTATAGCTTGCTTTCTGTTGTTTGGGTTTTTTAAATGTTGTCAGAGAGTGTCTTGAATACATGACTTAGTCAAAAGCTATATTGAGAAACAGCCTCTGTAATATGATTAAGTTACTTAAAACTTGAGTATCTCCTAAAAATCATCTATGTTAATTGCTCAGTTCCTGCAAATTTCTGACAGGACTCTGACTGTAGTACTGCTACTCATACGATTCTTGAGGTGGCTTTTTTCTTTTCCTCCAAACTGATAGGGCAGGATTTTATAGTTCTTTTTCATTCACTAGTTTGTTCGAAAAGTAATTTCAAAAAAACTACTTTTTCTACAGTCTAAGTCTGAGATTAGAGCTGTTTAACACTTCCCTTCTGAAAAGAAAATTCTTTAATCTGAAATGCAGTGAAGATTGAAACTTTTCCTTTAGTATGCATAATGTTCTCACATGTTTTTCTGTGATAAACCTATTGAGGATGGCAGTAAAAGGTTGGTGTTTTTATCTGCTTTAGTCGTTATTGCAACACATTTACCTATATTATGCTATGATGGAGTAGGAACTTGCTATCTTTGACAGGATACAAAAATGAGACAAAAATAGTCTCTCAAGTATTTAAGACTTGCTTTTCTGGTGGAAATTTTAAGTTAATGGTAACAGAGGGTATTTTCTTTCACAGTTTGCCAAAGACTACTTGAGTGTGTGCAAGAAAACAAATCCTGACCCATTCCACAAAATGAGGTTAAAGAAATGCTTGGGTTTTTTTTTTTTTTTTTTTTTTTTTTTTTTTTTTTTTTTTTTAATTCTAATGCAATCTGGTTTTGTGGGGGTTGGGGCTACGTTCAGTAGGGAGAGGATTTTTCCTGTTTGTAGCGGAAGTGTTACCTTCCTTGTTTAGTGGTAACTTGTGCTACACAAACTGTACCTCCCAGCCTAAATATCTGTTTTCAGTGGTGCTAACTCTTGTATTTTAAGAGTTTAGGTTCTCTTTGAAAATTTAGATTGATTTAGATTGATTTAAGTTCAGTGCTACAATGCATTAAATCTTTAAGTATAAGGTGAGTCAAAAAGATTTGCTTTTATTTCCCTATTTGCATTTTTCTTCTGACTTGAACTTTTAAAGCATTTTTTCTCTACATATATATATGTAAGATGACCTATCACACTTCCTAACTGTTTTTCCCGTACCCTGCTGATATATTTCTATTAATATTTCTGTCCTTAAATCCTGGACTATATTATTTAAATCTTTGAATAATATGACTGAAAACATCTAAGTTGCTTTCTGGTTTTCTTATAGATTTTGTGGGAAGAGAAAACAGGAGGGATCAGTGACCAATTGGGTTTTTTCATTGGGTGGTGTTACCTTTTTAAGTGTTGGTTCTTTACAGTAAAGTTGTAGTTCTTAGTTTTGTCTGATAGTTGAATCTTGTTTCAGTTTTCAATTTTCAAGCAGAAAGCATTAGACCTGAAACACAAGTTAAAAAAATATATAATTAAACCCGGAAAGGATGTTGTCATGACAAAACATTATTTTTTCAATCTCCTTTGAACTAATAATTTTGTGGGTATGATCAGAAGACTGTTAGCTTTCCACTGGAACTCAGATGCTTATCTGCATTATAGCTTTGGTTTTGTGAGACTTTTCCATGGAAGTACTAACAGAGATCCTACTTCAAAACTAAAATTGTTGATTTTCTTATAATGCTTATTTCCCACTGATAGTAAATACTAGTAATTTGTACTCTCCTTAAGTAAGGTGAGGTTATTTTATCTCTGTGAGTTAATTTCTAGCTGAACTGAGACACATACAAAATTGACTAGAATGAAGGAAGGAGAAAGTCAATCTGATAGAAGCTAAGGAAAAGCTTAGGAGTGATAAACAAAGCTGGAAGAGGACAGGATGAAAATGTATTAAGGGAAGAA
This sequence comes from Cettia cetti, assembly GCA_013401135.1. Classification (NCBI taxonomy): domain Eukaryota; kingdom Metazoa; phylum Chordata; class Aves; order Passeriformes; family Sylviidae; genus Cettia; species Cettia cetti. The sequence goes on from VZUI01022511.1 coordinate 72,839, forward strand.
ATGGCTGGTTTTGTTTTGTAGTTTTAAGGCTAGACTCTTAATTCCTGTCTTACCAGTGTCCCTCCTCCAGGATATCTATCTATATCTTTATCATCTATATATATATCTGTATCTATGTTCAGAGCATCAGCATCTTGATCTCATTTGTAGTTCAAATTTTCTGCACTTCTGACTTCAGATTTCTGCTAAGTCAAGTGGAGAACCAGAGATTGATTAGTGTTCCCTGGTGAAATGCTTGGTTTAAATGATGTGCCTGCCGTCACTCAGAAGTTTGGGTAGCAGAGGACAAGAGGTTCCTGTTGTGGCCAACATTTGTTCCTTTTGTGTTTCTGAGATCAAGAACCACATCTCATTTATTGCCAACAAATAGTATTCATAAAATTTTAATTAATTCCCAAAGCATATCCATCCTTTGGGACACGCATTCTAGACAGGACAGTGACTAAAGCAGCAATTTCTTGGGGCATTTTGCCAGTTAATTAAATAGTTGAGAATTTAATTATGAACTTTGGAGTGCCTGATCTTGTGACCTTTAATATTTTCCAGATTTTTTTCTGGAAGGATACGGAAATAATTCTGTTACAGTACCTAGTCTTCTGTGGACAGAATCTCAGAAAAGTTTCAATTTTTATAATTTGATTAAATAAAACCAGGTGTAGCTTTAATTGGGATAATTCTAGATACATTTTAGTTCTCATCAATTGCTATGATAAGAGAAAGTCATTGAGACTTGAAAATCTTCTGTTCAACTTCTAATATGTGCCCTACCGTGTAACATTTTTTTAAAACTTTTGTACTCTTTTCCTTTCTCTGTTCCAGTCTACAACTTTGATTTGTTTGATTCCATGAAGCTCTCATCAGAGTCCAGCCTTGTTTGCCCTTCTTTTCCAAGTTATCCAAGTGCTTACATTAGGTCACATGAGAGCACGCAAGCAGCTCTCTTGCTGTCCTCTGTGGTGATTCCTTCTGGCAGAAGTAATTGATACTTGATTTTGGCAGGCCCAGTGTGGCAAATGTTTTTATTCTGTGAAACATTGCAAACCCTGAAGAGTTAGTCAGCAAAAGCTTAAAGATCACGGAAAATGTTTAGTGACAGTACAGTCAGGAAAGAAGGTATTGCTGAACTATTAACAAACCTCAAGTGACTTTTTGTGGATATTTTCTTCAGAGGTTTTCAGATTGGGCATTTTAGGGGTAAGATTTCATAGTTAGAAAGAAACCCAAAATACTGTGATTCTATCAAGCTCTTATGTATGGAAGTATGAGAGACTGCCAACAAAGTAATTGAAAGACCTGAACAGCAGTGAAGCTTATGTATGAAAAATCCTCATGACTTCCCTTTCTCTTCCTCTTTTTTCCTTTTGTTCCAAGTAGTGTTTTCTTGGCTGTTTTGCAATTATTAAAAATTTTATTGATAAGCACTGTTATGCCTGGTGTAAGAAAATTTTACAAGAATTTTGAACCAAAATGTCTGGTTTTGCATTGCAGCATATAATAACAACTCTGTGATAGACCTAACTAGTAGGATTTCCTGCAGTTTCAAGGCACTTCAGGGGTCAAAGACACTTTACAAGTTAAGCTTTTGACACAATGTTAACAAAACTGTTTTACTCAGACACTAGTGGATGATACCCTTTTTTGGGGGAAGAAATAGTTAAATTGCAAGGATGTTTTTTAATGAGCATTATAGCTTGGGTATAGCTAATAAAACATACTGTGTGTTTCTGGTTCATCTATACTTGTACACTTGAGAAAATTCAAAGTTGACTTAAGACTTCTTAAATCATGGCATGCAGCACTTGAAATGCCCTTTAAGATCTAAGCAAGTAGGAAGGAATATTATGTTAATAAAGTGTTAAACAGTTAAAATTGGAGAAGGTCAGGGAATGTCAGTTCCACTGTGGATGTGGCTAAGCATTTAAAGATAGCTGTTCATTATTTTACGATTAAACATATATTCATTACTGTGTCCTTTATGAAGATGACCCAGTACTGATTCAGTAGAAGAATTCTAGTGAGGAACTAATTTGAACCTTGCACAGCATGTCAGTAGCTGCAGGTGACAGGATGTGTTTCTCCGTAAAGAAAAGAAATGGAGTGTGCAATGCAAAGTGAAATCACACCAGGTTTGAACTGTTGTGGCAAATAAGTTTATAGTGTTTGCAAATGAGAAAGAAATAATCTGAAGTTGCTGCATATGACCTGAGTAGTTGAAATCCTAAATATCTATATAGTCTATCTTTTATATGTGTATCTTTTGTCAAGTTAGCTGTAAAGCACAAAGAGCACGATGCAGTGTTCTTCTGTGAATGGGTAACTTCAGCCTCTGCTTTCCTAAAACTCCTGGGATGTGTTACAGTGATATCTCCAAATAATGATTACAGCTGCTAGCAGTGGGGGATTTTTTTTTACCTAGAAAGAAGTGGACTGGTCCTGGAAACGAGACTAAGTCCTGGGGTGTTCACAGACCCTGTGCTCTTGCTCTCCGTGTGCAGGTTGGTGGATCACAGAGCAGTGGTGTTTGTAGGACACTGATGCCAAACTTTTCACAGTAACCTCTCCATGTATCTTGTGGTTGGTGTAGGCAAAGCACATGTACTGGCTGCTGTTGAGCCTGATCTGGCCATTTTGTAATAAAACAGGAAGAGGGGGCAAAGCTCTTTCTTAGTGCAGCGCAAGGTTGTTGTAAAACTGCACTGCTTCAGCTAAAGATTCAGGTGAAGTTTTTCTGAACGTGGAACTGACGGTGATGCAGAAGGTGTCTGTGTCCATAGAGAAACCACCAGAAGCTCACATAAATCAGTTTCTAAACTTAAAGAAGGCAAGGAATTTAACATGGAGCTGTAGTTAGATAAATATATAGACATAATAAAATAGAGTGAAATTTAGGGAAACAGTAATTGGAGGGAGGGGATGGCCTAAAAATAACTTAAAAAAAAATACACAAGAAACTGGCCTGGAAATTTTGGGATTAAAGATTACATTTCTGAGCCTTAAATTGACTCTATTGTACTGATCAGTGCAGTTATAATTCAATGTAAATTACTTTGAAGTAATTCCTTGAAGCATTAACCTTACACATAAGCAAGTTTGATGTATTTTAAAAATGTATTTAGGGGGATGTATGGGCTCTATTTTTGGAGATCTGGAGTTTTCTCTACCTCTCCTGTACCTTGGAAAAAGATCACAATTTTCTGTAGTACTGTGCTGAATCAGCATCCTAGGAGGAAAGGACAGTGTAGTGAATTTTCCAAAATCAAAAATGTTGCTTTGAGTTTTTAGTATTCCTAAGATCACATTTGCTATGAATACTGGGCTGCCTTTTGAGAGCTGCAAATTAAGTAGGATAAAATCCAAGTGTTTGGTTACCAGACTCTTGAGTGGAGAGGCCTCTGTTTTACTGCCTATATGTAGGAGGTAGGGAATGAGTTAAATGCAGTGGTCTTCCTTGGCTCTGAAAGTGGCATCCCTTCAGGGTGAAGCGACTGGTAAGCAAAATGCCTGTGAGTGCTCTCACCTGGATCAGAATAGTAGTAATAGGCTTATGCTTGCCTCAAAGTGATAATGTGATTTAAAATATTCAGAGGATTCAGAGTTGTTTAATTTCACACACAAGGAGGTTAAAAACCAAGTACATCTGGATCCTGCTGTCATGTGGAAAGAGACTAAGAGGTTCAGAGCTGAAGTCTGCCTTTGGCTGTAAGCAGCATAAGTGCTTAGGGAAGTGTATAATAGCATAAAAATTAAGGTATCTCAACAGATAATTGCTTAACATACTAATATTCCTGTTGCACAAAAAGAAAAAGTAATCTTACATATTTTTCCCCCAAAGAACTGCCAGTGGGTATATAGCAAAGATAACAGTTTCCTTCCATAGCTGCTCTTTGCCTAATTGCACATTCCACCAACCCAGTCTTAAATTGTAGCTTCCTTCCAAGACTGCACTGCCTGCCTCTTACAGCTTCTGTCCCTCAACTCATCATGGAACCCCATTTCAGAATTCTGTGCTTACCTCCATGGATGAATTATGTGTAAGAAGACTACTTTAGAGCTCCTGATAGTATTTCTTGTTAGCGAAGGTGTCTGGAGCTCTCATGACAAAATATAGAGACAAAGTTTAACAAGCATAAAATTTTGGAAAGTGTTTCCAAACATAAAAGTTTGGAAAATCAAAACAAAGGATTTCAATCTTAACTCTGAACCATAGACCAATCTAATTAAAAGGTGTGATTCTCCTTCCACCACCAACAGTGTTCCTATTAAGTATTCTTAAAGTTCCTCCAAAAAGCCCATACCTGGCTGTTACAAAAGAAGGACAGAATTAATGGTGAATGCCTTTGTGAAATGTCATAGCTATAAATGAGGATTAGAGTGAATAGGGAGAGCAGGCTGAAATGCTTCAGGAATGCAAAGAAATTTAAATCTTATTTTGACCTATGTATCTCTTTTCACCTTTGTTTTCTCCTTCCTCCATCTAAATATTCCTGTTCTGTAGCCTCTGCTAATTTGGCTTTTAGTTGTGATCATTAAACGTGTAAGGATCTTATTTCACCTGCAAGTGACCAGTGAAGTGCTTTAATTATTCTATATTTTCTAAAAGTACTTGTCCTGATTGAATGTTTATAGACATTTTCACTTGTGCTGGGTCTCAAATATTCTTTACATTGCAACAGTTTATTTGGAGAAGGTGTGTTGGATTTTATTTTTCATGAAATTTGGGCTTTGGTTTTTCATAATTTATGCTTCCCCCACTATGGAATTGAGTGACAATGAAATTTTCTACAAATATTTTCTTATTCTTGAAATCTGAATTCTCACAAATCTGATGTTTGTATCTTGCTTAATTTATTTTGAAATAAAAATGTCAAATAATTTACCTGCAGAAATAATGAAACATGGTTTGGATAATTTGTAATAGAACAAAATGTACACACATACCTAATCTAAGTTTTGGGTGGAAGAAAGGAAATTTTCCATGTCTTTTGAAGATATTTCCTATTCTTCTGAAACTAGATGGTGTGTATGAAAGAGCATGTTTTAAAACAAACATCAAAAATTATTTTTAGTTGTCAGTGTGTTTATGAGCTAATTTTAAGATCAGATTTTCTGTCTTGTATTTTCAGTCTTATTTCTTAATTTAAATCCAAATATTTAAATTCTACATAGATAAATATTGTCAGTAAAAATGACCAACTTTGTGTTATAATGCAGTATAATCCTCAATCATGTGATACTGTCAGTTTTCATTTAAAATCAACTTTTTCAAAACTTATTTCTAAATGAACTTAATCAGATTAACTTCATTTACTCACATCTGTTCATGATTGTTTTCCTCTTTTACTAGCCATACAAATCATGAAATTAAGCTAATTATATACCATTATCAGCTGCAAAGAACCAGTTTCAGTTTTATACCTTTTAATTCCCTGCAGGAGATTAAAGCTTGTTTTTTTGTTAATATGTAAAGTGCAGTAACTTAAATGGATTTCCCCACAGTTATTGCCAAAAGGATTAACTAGTTTATTATTGTTTTCACTATTGTAAATTGGTTTTAAAACATTACATTTTATGATGTTTCATTGATGGCAATGCTTGACATGCTATTGAGAAGCATTTTCCAAATAAAACTGCTATATAGGAGTAATTGTTATACAGCTATAAAGCAGGAGAAATAATAATCCTGTCAGAGTGTTTGTTGATGGTAACATCTGATTTTTATCTTCTCTGCTCCTCCCTCTTTTTGGGGGGATTTGGGCACCCTGCCCTCACACAGGTGATGATGAGCAGAGTGATTGGTTTCATGAAAACGAATCAGGTGGAGCATGTGGAATTACTGGCGTCATTCCATGGTGGGAACAAGAAGACACCACAGAGCTGGAGAGAGAATTGCCTGACCCAGTCTTTGAAAGTATCTTAACTGGTACTTTCCCTCTTATGTCCCGCTCAGGGAGGAGAGGTAAGTAGCAATCAAGCATATGCAAGCTGTAGAATCACTTGGGTGCAGTAGAAAGGTATCTGTGGATTATATGAAATATGTAAAATGTGGGCAAGATCTTGGACTTACCCCTTTGTTTCCTCGAACTGTTTAATTTTAAGGTATCATTAGAGAGAAATAACTCAAAGTCAATTATTAGAAAAGTCAGAAAGTGGAAAATAGCTCACTTTGGTGGCCTGCTCTTTTGTCTCCATGTTTGCGTTGAGAATTTTTTAACATTATTTAAAATGAAACTTGATGTTCTATTTTGTTCCTGGCTTCTGCTATAATGTATAGAATTCTATAGAAGTTTGTTAATTTAAAGGCTGGAAAAACTAATGTGACTACCTGCTTTGCTTTATGGTCAGGCCAGGTTGTTTGTATATAAGGTGAAGGGATTCCTTTAGAGCATGGATTGAGATTGTAATTTAGAAAATACCCCTTTTTTTTCTAAAATACTTTCACCTACTGTGGATCTAGGGTAACCAATGGTAAGCTCTACCAGTGTTGGGTTGCATTTACAGCCAGAAGCCCTCTCTTGTCCAAAGTTTGAAGTTGTCAGACCTCAGGTTGCTGCCAAAGAATTTTGTTGTACCTTCCTCTGCCACAAGTATCTCCTTTCCCATTCAAATACAAATCTTCTATGTGAGCAGTGGTGAAATCACTTTAAAACTACTCTGCACGCTGAATGTATTGAATCATTTTGTGAGGCTTGTTCTCTAAATGCTTGGAATTGCTTCAAAGAACTTGGTCTCTGCAGATTAGCCAGATTCAACATTTCCTAGTGATAAGGAAGTTGTAAGTGATGCAAAAAATCGCTTTTGTACTGTAGTTGAGTATGTTCTGCTTGTGCTGCCAACTGTGCTTAGATCCAAGATGGCAGAAATGTTAATTTTCACGACAATTTATTCTTTCTCTCACTTTTCCCATTCTGTGCTCTCTGTTGCCATCAGTACGATGTTTGCCAATAAAATGGTTTTGTTAAACAGAGTTCATACTGAGAGATTGGTACGTAATGGTGAATTTTATTGGTTCTATGGTAGGGAAAATATTCTTAAATCAATTCCTACTTTTTTGTAGGTTTCCAGAGTAGATGTAGTCATCTTCATGGAATGCCAGCAAGAAATATAAAGAAGGCTTCAGGAAATCAGAATGCACTGGTAGGTATTTTCACTTTAGAAGCTCGTGTGCACTGCTCTGAGAGGTTTTTAAAGAAGCATATTCCTCTCGTGCTTATTCCCTGGTACTGTAGATGGGTAAAGGAACTGTAAGACTCGGTGCCACTGAGTGTGGCACTGCCTGAGTGTGTGTTTGCTCCTTTTAAATACTTTGACTCATCCCTCTGCAAAAGAATGAGCCTGATACTGTTTTTCAGTACTTGTTCTGAAGTGATGGAAGGAAAAGGTTTTCAGTGCAGGTGTGTGTGTATAAATTGCCATTTTCATATATATTTTATGTCTATATGAAAACATGTTTCACTTGTATGATGAAATTCAAACCAATTTATTTTCTGATAATAAATGAATTCCAGGATGCATTGTGGTACAATACAGGTAATTTTTTTATCCCAAAAATCTGCTTTAAAAAATACTTCCTTGTTCTCTTTTGTTTGTTTTACACCTGTGTGATCAGGTGGAAAGGGTATATACAAAAAAAAAAAAAAAATTAAAGCCGGTTATCTGTGCACCTGCCATAGACATCATGCATTTCTTTGGACTGAGCCTGTTCTAAGGCTGGAACTATAAATGGGATGTTTGGGGATTTTTAGTACATACAGCCCTAGGAGCAATATTTATAAGTGGAGGAAAAAATTCACCTCTCTTTGCATTTCTGTGCAATCTAGTACTTGGATTTTCCCACAGTTTTTGTCTAAAGTCATTTTCTAATAATTTTTGGGGGGAATTTTTCTTTGGACGAGGGCATGATGAGAGGAGAAATTTGACTTTTAAATGCTAAAATGTATTAATTCTAGCCCAGTCTATTCCTTTCTTATAAGAAAAATGTTTGGAAGAGGAAGAGATTGTGGGAGATGCTTTATCAGGTGTTACAAACATAGGCCAGGACAAGAAATACTGCGACATGGATATTTTTTTATTATTTGACAATGTTAAATGTTTTCAAATTTAAGTTGCCTTAACAACATCAGTTGCTTCTGAGAAATATAAGAGTTATTATATGTGGAGAGAATAGAAAGGAACTGCTGGAAATTTAACTCGTTTTAAAGAGGTGAGGTTTTTTGTAATTGAAGTTCCTGTCCAATAATTGCCATTTTTAGCTGAATAAGATGCTTTAAAACCTTGGCCTGAGATCTCTGCTTTTGTGGTCATGAATTAGATGAATGCTGTCTAGTTCTTGGTTTCCTATCTACCTATTTTTATTTTTGGTTCAGTGCTTGCTTGAGCATATCTGGGATTTGTAGCCCATTTTCTAGGCTTATTGCAATTTCACTCTGGTATTTTATAGGAGCTATTATAACTGATAGGTTAGCTTCATGGTACTGATGATACATGGCTTAACTACCCTAAAACCAGCCTTTTCCTCTAAATTGTGAAAAGGTGATTAAATTTCAATTGATGAAGATATACTGTGAATGCATATATATAATAAAAAATCCTAATGTTTATTTTCTGCTACACTTTCTGAATTGTCCTTAGGAGCCCATTTTATCTTGCAGTCATGATATCCCATGTATAATGATGGTATTGTGGTTTCCTTTGTAACAAAAATCCAGGCCAATCTACTAAAGACTGATAATTCAGTTACCTCCAGTTATTAAATACATTATTTTGCATGATGTTGTGAAAGAAGGTTGGCATGTGAATGTAGCTTCAGAGTCACTATGTTTAAGCAGGAGTCACAAATAGAAGGGATGTGCTGTTAGCTCTGCAGTTGGAGTTTTCTGACCTCCTTAATGATCATTTATGTTTGTGGGTGCTTCTGCTACATCTGTCTTTGCAAACATGGCTATATAAAGCAGAGTTCATGTTCTTCCTTTTGTCAGTGATTGCTTCTTAAAGAAAATTTTCTTTGGATACTTCAATCCAATGACAAAAAAAAGTCATTTAATACCTGTTACGTCTGATAACACAGAACAAGAAGTAATTACTGCTATTATTAGATGGCAACAGTGAAGAAGAGCAAGAATGCTTTTAGAAAGATTAATATCCTGAGAAAAGAACATTGCAGACTCAAGTTATTGAACAGAATTGTGGTGTGAATGAATTCTTTTTTAACAGTAAGGAGTCTGATGTCTGTATCACTGCTTTCACACAGACCTGAAAAAATAAAGACTTACACTACCTAAAAGCAACACATTGTATCTTGTGTTCAGTCTGTGTCATTTGTAGCTAAGGAATGTGAGCATACAGTTGGCCTTTTGAATACAGTCAAGGCTTAAGCTTTTTTGAAAAGCTTGGTTTAAGGTTCACAGTTACAGCAGCCAGCAAAGCCTGGGTGAGATCCCCGGTTTGGGGAAGGCAGAATGAAGAGCTCTGATAATGCCTTGATATACCCTCATCCTCTCAGAAGGTGTTTAATGCCCAACTGTTTGGGTATTTTCAAGGAACGGGCTAAGAGTGTGACTATTGCTTGCTGTGGACCAAGGAAACTGCCTGCTCTTGCCATGTTCACAGCACAGTGGGAGCTGAAGATCAGAGGAAGAATGCTGCTCTTTATGGACCAGGTAGTAAACTTGAATTTGAGGTAGCCACAGCAGGCCCTTAGATTCTCTCCAGAAGCTCTTCGTGTTTTGGATGAGTTGCTTAATTTGAGCAAACTCATGGGTCTTTCTTTTATCAAGTGTACTGCCTTTGAATCAAAACACTTTTTTAAGAATCACACCACACTGAACAAGAAAGGAGTAAAAACCTAGTGTGCACATACTTTGAAAATCCTTGCCTAATCCAGTGTGCAGATTGAATGAGTTATCATAGAGCAGATGACAACTGAAAAGGCTGAGCAAGAAAATGGAAAAAAAAAGAAAATATTCAGTACAACTGGCTTATGGCCTTTCAATTGTCCAGTCCATTTAAGATAGGCATGTTTTTAATGGAATCTGTAATCTGTGTATATTTTGGGTTGCAAGTATAATGGTGGCTTTTCATGCCTTCATTGCTGTTTTGTGACAACATCAACTGTAACCATATTTGAAAAGAAATAGAAAAGCATGTGGTTTCTCTAATACTGTGCCAAGTTGATAGTAGTAGCTTTGTAGTTAAAATGAGGAAAATTATACATTTGCTTTCATATAATGTACTCTTTTAATAAGGTGTATATTACATGAAATCTTACTGTGGTTGAGTTGTTTGAATTCTGAAGTTATGTATGACCTGATCAAGTAGTCCCAAGCCTCACATTGCTTAATGTTAGGCAAAGGCAAAAGTCCTACAGTTTAGAGGTAGAGTTCTGTGAAAGAAACAGTAATTTCTTAGAAGGAATGCTTTTTTCTTCTGGTCTTTATGTCTGCTTATATATTTGGCACTTATCTAGTGACATATAGTTTATATATATGTCACTTTTCCAGTACTGTATCTGTGTTCTTTCTAGCAAATTGCAGGTGAAGCTTTGATATTTCATAGATTCAAATCTGAAATCTAACATTTTAGATGTGTTGGAACTGTAAAGGTTCATTTCTATGATGTAGAATACTAAATTACCTCTTTAACTAAAATTATTAAGGTTGTCATATTTTTCTAAGATGGATTCCTGGGGAGAGCATAAAACCTTATTAAAGAAAATAAGAGTTAATTATAGCTAGTGAAAACATAACATGACTATTTTCTTGTTTTCTTCAAAACGTTTTTCCCAATGTACTTTCAATGTCTGAAAATTTTGACTTTCATTCACAACTCCTCCCTACAAATAAGTGAAAGCAGTTTTAATAAGTTTTAAAAATGAATGCTGCTGTTTTAGCTATTCCTTGTGTGGTTCTAGGCACTGCTTCTTTTCTGAGACAGAGAGAAACATTGCAGGGTTTTGTTTGAGAACTCTTCTGTGTTGTCTCTTCTTGCCGGTATTCCCTGTCTGGGCTGAAAGCTGGTGATTTCACTGAGTTAAAGTGCAAAAAACATGACCAATAAAAAAGATGCTTTTTTTGACTCTGCCAGATTTTCCATCCATCACCTTTGTGTCGTGGGGTTTGGCTTAATTATATTAAAGACGACTTGTATTAAGTCTTGCACTCCTAGATTGATTTATTTTTTAGTACAGCTGTACTACTGAGCTTGACTATACACAGTTGTAATTATTCAAAATGTGCTTAAAGGACGAAAGCTACGTTTACAGGACCTGTTATCTGAAGGTGACTGGGTCTTTCTGTCAAATCCTGTGAATTTTTTTCAAAAGTTAAAAAAATCTTTTCCCAAAAAAATTGGTGTCAGATTACAGTCTGTTGCCATTAGGGGAAAAGATGCATTGAGCACTTGTGCTCTTTTAAACAGCTTTCAAAATGTAAAATCAATTCAAACATTTCTGCTTCTAAGTTCTTTCAAACTGAAGAAACAGCCAGGTGTTTTCAGGAGTTTTTTTCTTGTCAAAATATTTTGGAAATAAAGTGAAATGTTACTAGGTAAGAAACCTTGCTGTAGATTCAAGGAGTATTTCCTTAAAGAATAATTAGGGCACTATTTTTACAACGTTGGTCAGAAGCCTCTTTGTGGATACTCTGCAACTTTTGGAAGAACACTGCTTCTCAAGTTAAAGTGTATTTGGTGGTGTGGAGAATTTGTTTACATTGGATGAGTGGTATACAGTCAGATGAAACAATACAGTATCAGTGAGGTGCATGAAAGAATTTATATGTAGTGTTTTAATTATTTTCTTCAGTTAATGATTTTCTGTCATTTGGAGTGATAGTCTGTATATCAAATTCTGTGGAAATGCGATGGTATTAGATTTTAACAAAACTAAACTCTTGTTGAATTTCATACTGTTTCATTCATGATGAGGAATATTACCCTCTCTGAGGGTAACATTTTGAAACCTTATGCTGCTAAAACTGCAAATGATTTTACCTTTAAATGAGTGGGAGGATAAGGTTTTTGTAATGATTTTATTAAGATTTCCTGTCATCAAAAATACTCAGCTACTGAAAGCATTTCTCAGTATGCTTTTTCTTTTTTTTTTTTTGTTTGTAATTACCTTAAATGGATGTCTACTCATGCAAAATGTAGTGAATGTCATGCTCTTTCAATCCTTTCTTTACCTCAATACCTTAGTTTTACAATGTAGAGGGGTAAAACTTCCTTAAGGAGTGAGTGGTTTCCTGCACCTATGTGCTTCCTGCAAATATATTTTTTCAGGCAGAAAAATTCAAGTTGTTAGGAGATGCTGCTGTGATGTCAGTATAAGCCCACCTTTGATTCTTCCAATGTTCAGTAACTATTGGCAAAAATGCTACAGTATTCCTGAGGAATGAGTCAAGTGGCACACTTCAAGACTTCAAAACTTAGTCATGTTGAAATAGCTTTATTGTATGAGAAAATAACAATTTCACGTCTAGCAGGTGTGCCTTCCCATGGCAGGGGGCTTGGACTAGATAATCTTTAAGGTCCCTTCCAACCCAAACCCATGAACCAAGGGGAGAAAAAGCTTCAGTCAAATTTCAACACCTCATTATAAACAACGTCGGTTTCAAAATGAATTATAAATCTTGTGAATGATGTTGAGGTATCTGTGATGTTTAACTTAATGTATTTATGCATTTGTGTAGGAACTACTCACTGTTCTTACATCTTTTAATCCTCACTATGTATTCCGCATAACAGGGGCTTCTTTTTTCCACAAATTAATTTTCCAGTGCATTTTTGCTAAAGCTTTCACTTACACCGATGCAAGCCTAATGTAGCTTCCATCTGCCATGGGAAGCACCTGATGGAGGACTAAAGCTGCTTAGTGACTTCTGTAATAGCTTAGCATACTTCCTTATTGAAAAGATCCTAATTACTCCTGTATCATTTTTCATGGTAGGTCAGTTCTCAAAGTGGTTCTCAGCACTAATAGCACCAGCAGTGGTATCCATACCTGAGGCGCAGTTTGTGTTTTGATTGTTCAAGGCAGAGCACTGCAATTAATAGGTCAGATTTGTCAGTTATGAAGAGTTGTGATTCTACCAACACTTAGGAGATTTACAGTTAAGTGGAGTCTGCCTCACAGACTGTTTACTTCAAGTAACAGTGATTTTTGTGTCACCTGAAATTGTCTGATGAAAATCTTCAATTATTGTGGTGTCATCACATCAGTAAAGAGGCACAAATAATACCACAGCATTTGTCTCACTTGAAAGCTGCAGTTCTTTAGCCATAAGAGTTACTGGTGAAGTTGAGCCACATGTGTTTATTTGTTCTTTTGTACCACTTACCTTGTAAATTAGAGTGTAGAGTTGTTGTGGTCTGGTCTGCTGGTGAAAGTGCCATGACCTTCCTCGCTAGAAACGTGTTTAAAAAGACACTTAGATCGACAGAGGCGCAGGCACCCTCAGGTGCAGAGGGACGGGCTCTTTGTGCACCCTCAGGTGCAGAGGGATTCACTCGTTGGGAGGCTGCCTGAGCAGCAGAGCCGTGTTTGCCACCCTGGGCAGTGCAGGAGTAAAAGCAGTGAGGAGGGAGAGCTTGGGAAGCTTTCTTCAGGTGCAGAATGGTCCCAGGGGAGAGGGATTATTTAGGATAGCAAGGGGTAGGGTTTCACAACTTGGCTAATGGAGAAAGGAATTGGGAAAGGGACCAATCGGGAAGGATCCAAAAAGAAGCAATCAGGAGGGGTAAAAACCAGGAACAAGGGGAGTAGCCAATGGGGTATGAAACATTAACATAGAACTGCAAAGGCTCATGGGTTGAAGTATTTTTTTTTTCTTACCTTGAGCCACAGGGAAGTCTCGTAAGGGGGCTTCCTAAAGGGTAGTCACTACGAACTGAGACAGCTTAGGGGCTGCTCACTCTCCAAGAGAGTGAATCATCCTCTGTGGATGGTCCAGGGACCACCGCAGAGAGTCTTGAATTGTGTCCTACCTTGATTCTTACAAAATCTATGACTACCAGAAAGAAATAGTTTGGATGCATCAGCCAATTAATAGCTTGTGGAGATAACAATTGTACTTTATCAACAAAATGTAAGTGTCTTTTAGGTGTAACCACTAAAAGAGATACTCTGTGTCACAACGTTCACAATGTTTATTTCTTGGTATAGTTGACCTGCAGTGACAATCAAAGCATACCCTGAAACTATCAAAGATTAACTTCTGTCTCGCTGAAACGAATGTGGTGACTTAGTCTCTTCTTGGACTCTCAAGTATAGTGTCAAAACCAGCATGCCACTTCAGCAAAATAGTTGCCCTCCAGCCTTAGTCTCAGAAATGCCAAATGTGTTGCTTAGTTTTTCACATGCATTCTGTGGTTTATTCATGGTGACAAGTGCTATGAACTGTTAGGCTAAGCAGTATTTCTTGTAATTCACCTCAACCCAACCACTCCAATGATTGTCATCTACAATTTCAGTTAAGTTTGTTTTTAAGGAGGACAAATAGCATTATGATATCCCCCCTTTCATTCTTCAGTTAGTGTGTGTCTCGAAAACACATTTAATACAGTTTTACAGCAGTCTTTACAGATAATAATGATTTTTAAAACCTCTGACCTCAAAATATGAGGCAACGTGACTATTCCTCTTGTTTTCTGCAGTTTTAAAAGAAATCCCACTTTCTGGTGTGTGGCTGCATGAAGTGTTTCTTCTGTAGACATTTGGAATTTGCTTATTTTGACTCCCCAAGTGCCTGTGGGTTCTTTGATATTTTATGTTTTAGTGCAATTCTAGTGGAAAAAATAAATCCTTTAAATTGCACTTAGTATCTTTTCTGCAAGAATTTCACTCAGTTGTATCTCTTTTAGAAACTTTTTAATACCTCGAGAGCAGCATTTTGAACAATTAATGGTCAAACAGCATCTTGTATCCAGAGTCAAGTTAGGAGTTGAATTTCCTTGTATTGAGCTTGATGGGGGAGTTGATCCTTTAATGCTGAGAATAGATAGAAAAACACGTGTAATAGGCAAGGAACACTTGCACAGTTACTGTGGCTTACCTGATAAGCATCATCTAATTTATGCTGTAATAACATCATGAACTTCAAATGAATCATGAAAATCATGCCAGAGGTTTCAGCTAACACATTGTTTAACATTTTTTGACCAAAAGCAATTACAGGGTCAACTACAGCTCCTAAACACTTGGAAGTTTCTTGCTAATTCAACCCATAATAACTCATTCACATGAATAGGTTTTTCCATCAGGGCTGCTGATAGGTGAACAACTTGAAAATGTTCCCATTTCTTTTTTATGTTGCCTTTCATATGGTGGTCATCTGTAATGAATACAGCCACTTTAGATGTCTAGAGATAAGCAGAGCATTTCCATTAGATATCTAGATTAAGCCTATTAAGTGACCTTCTAGATTTGTTCTAAGATAAGCAGTTTATATTCAGGTGCATTCATTTGTTCAGAGATAAGCAGTTTATATTCAGGTGCACTCATTTGTTTTGTTCACTGGTTCTCTTAGAATTAGTTTATGTAATACATATTCCAGAAATCTTGTGTGAAGTGATGGATAGCGTTAGCAGCTTATCTTTCTAATCATTGCTATAGGGCAATGATGAGGAATTAGAATATTTTCATCTTGTTTGATTTTTGACAAAAACAAAAATACAAGCCCCAATTTAAAATGAGGGAGGTGGGTAATATGTTTAGTTTGATTTTACGTGGCTTGGACCTAGAGTAAGAAGTATTGCAAAAATAGTGAATTAAACTAGATCTGTAGATTATTTTCAGGAATTCATCATTGGCAGTGCATATATCAAATTACTTCAAAATGCAGGACAGAAAATATCGTAGGAGACATACATGATGTATTCTGTTGAAGTTGAGTCAACCAAGAAAATTACTCTGCTTCTTTTCTGATGTGAGAGATTATACAGGAATGGAGAGGTCCTCCTCTGCCATTCTCTTTGATCCCTTTCACGTCATTTAGATTTAAGGACAGTGTACTATAACCTGTTATACACAACCAGGAAGGAATGGAGCAAACCACAGTTGTACCTACCTTGCTTCTGACTCAGCGGAAAACTGACATGCTTGCTACTGTTTGCTTTCTTGAAATAAAGAAATCAAATTTGCATATTGAGAGCGTAGTTTTAAAAAGGCAAAAAGTACTCAAAGCTTCTCAGGATTGCCTCTTCCAACCACATGGTATTTACAGTAAGTGAGCACATAACAGTGCAGAACCTTTTCTTTACAGAGGTGTAGGCTTTGTTTATCTTTTTGCAACACGTTCAATTTGAAGATCTGTTGAAAGTGAGCACTTTACAAAACACCTTTATCCAGCATCAGAGACAGTAGTGCTGACTTTAAAAAAATGGTGATAAGCAGTCCTAGAATGAGAAGGTCCTTTCCCGAAGATAATCAGTACTTTAAAAAGCTGTGAGTTGTGAGGTGAGTCACAGAAAAACTCAGAGCTCCTCAGTTTTGTGGGCTCTTGGTGTTGTGGGAAAGCCCTACATAAAATGTTGGTATGATGTTTTCAAAAGTGTAATAATTACTGGGTTTTGTGTACTTAAAACATTTGTCCAGTTGCTGATTTATGTAGAGTATCTAGGAATAAAGAGGGTAAGAAGAAAAGGTTTATTAACATTAGGACTTGCAGCTGGACTGGTTCAAGAGTGTATTAGTCTTTGCTTGTTAATTACTGTCCCTTCAGCTGCGACATAGCAGGTGCTTTTTTAGCTTCTTTTTGAAGTGTAAATGCTAGTAAAGGATGAAGTGAACCCATCCAGTCCAACAGTTTTGATAACAGCTCAAAATCTGTTCTATTCAGCCCCTTGCAATTGGACTCAGCAGGCTCTTGTACTTGCTCCTGATTTTTGCCTTGGATAGTTTCTCCTTTTCTCACTACTGACTTTGGATGGGTGGTTTGACAGGTGATTTTAAACACCTGCATTTATAAGTAGACGACTAGCTTTCTCATTCTGTTATTTCTCAGCTTTGACTTAGCATTCCTGCGGATTATGGTTTTAAAGGTCAAGGAAGAAACTTCTCTGTTCAGAGAAGAGAAAGTTGTTTATTTAGGGACTCATCTTTCTTTACTGTTAACTAATGGGCAAACTCTGTCTTGCTTTAGATGTGTGTTTCTTTTAACACTTGTGTAGCTCACTTTAAAGAGCTTTTTAGAAACAGTGTGATCCATTTTCCCTTTACCCTGACCTGTTTGCTTTGGACAAGGCTTCTTAAAGCCTTATTTTGCAAAGACCTAAACCAATACATGCAGTATGTTCACAGTAGGTCACATTTTTATTCCCTCTAGAATGTGGTCAAACCAGGGAAAAACCTTTTCCCTGTTTTCCGTTGCACTGTTATGCTACGGAAAGGAGAGCATTGTATGTGTGGCAGTTGAGATTTTGTTGCCATACTACAACTCATTTGTGCTTTTTAAAAATCTGGAATCTACATGTTGGTGTAGATCTAAGGCAATTTAAGACTATTTGCATTATCTAAAAGAAGTCAAAAAACATTGCCTCTTAAAAGTTATTCTAAGCTCACTTTTCCATGGAGCAAAATATAGCATTTAACCGAAACATAGGCAATGACTGCGCAAAAAGGAGGCAGGTTTGCATAAGTAGAACCTACCATTTCAGTGTTAAGTTGGGCATAAATATTATAAAATATATTGTTATGCCTTGTTGAGGAGAATGTTTAACTGTATTTTTTCTGATTGAGAGTAAGTATTAGATATTATGTGACTATCAAGTTTAAAAACTCTGAAGGTTTTATCCAAGTTTTCTTTGTATACAAAGCAGTATCACTATAAAATTAATTCCCTTATAACAGTGATGCAGTTGCATGTTTTCTTTAGTGTTTGATGTAGGGTATTTTTTGTTTCAGAAAAAAACCCAACTTCATTTATATAGGATATTTTACTGGATCCTATATTAAATATTACTAGACTGTGAAAAATATTTTTAAAATATTTGGGAGTTGATGGATTGGTACTCTTCAAAGGGAAACAAAACACTAAATATTTCTAATCCTGCATTATTTACCGCATGGGTGGTTAAATGCTACTTTAAGCCCCATAAAATTAAAAGGGAGAAATCTGCCAACTGTAGCAGGAATTGGATTTAGGAAGAGTGGTACAGAGCCAAAATATTGCTACAGAATTAAATGTCAAAAATCTTCTTTAATAGTAGATATATAGTTCACAGTGTCTGGTTATGATTAATACATTTAATCTAAATCACTGAAAGTTGCTCTCTCCTTTTCCATAAAATACAATAGGACACAAATCAGTTTTACTGTAGGTGGATAACAATTGGAAAATAATGCATCTTCCCGCCCAATAAATTGTCAGTTATACCTTTTAACTAAAATCGATTCATCTTTCCAAAATTTATTACAATTTCTAATAATAAATCTTTTCGAATGTTTATTCATTTGCTTTTTGATACATTTGTGCCACTTTTGCTATGGTCTAATGTTTTTTCTTTTGATTCATTGTAAATTAGAAAATCTATTTTGAGTCAATTTTCTAGTTAAGAAGTTAAAATCTATAACCCAGCCATTTTTTCATAGTCTCCTTTGCACATTTTAGTACCCTTGAACTTAGATCCAATCCAGTAAATTCTGATCAGAAGGTGATTAAAAGACTTTTCACTGCAACTTCTTGACTGAGGGCCAGATTGGTAAAACAAGTACTTATGAGATTGTTAGCTGGGTTTTTCCTGCACATCTCTGTGAGTCAAAGAGGATTGAAACAGTTATAGCAGATGAAGAGATACATAGGTTTTGTTCAAAGATTTTTAATATGGGCAATCAGAATGGCCCTTGTGAGTGAGAACCCAAAGATGGTGTGGTAGAAGGCGCCTTTTGTTGTCCTTTTATCACAGCGTTACAGTGGCAGTAGTGGTGATTGCTGAAGCATACTTTGTGCCCCATTATTTGAGGTTCCTGTAATTATCCAGTGCTAACCTCTTTAAGTGTGGTCACCTGCCATGTAACATTCTTGGAAATAACACCTTTTTTAAGAAGAAAGTATTTTAAAAGAAATTTCTCTAATGATTGATATTCTAATCTGCGTTGTGAAATCGTGTTCACTTTTCAGCCATTTCCTGCTCTGTATATAATAAAATGTGTCAGAGGGGGAAAGTCTTATTTTTTTTTAAATCTCCCAATAAGCGTATTTCCTGTTGTGATCCAGTTAAAAATGTGATCTTAATCAGATTTCTGACAAGAATTATGTATGAGAATGTTAATCTAGTATGTAGCCATCTCAAATTTCTTAAAGGCACAGATAGTTTTTTTTAATAATAAAAGTGTGAACATTGGCAGAATAGAGGAAAAAGGCTGGAAAATGTTTGCAACATAACTATAAGAAAATTACAGTCTGAATTTGATCTACAGTATCACTTTTTGGCAAATTTGTGTAGCTGAAAGCATCTTGGGCTTTAAAGTGATTGATTTCAAAGTTGAAAAAATAATTTGTGCAGATGGATTGGAATTCATTAATTTTACTAATTACTCGGTGAAGAAAACAGATGTTTTCTTAGGCAAAGATCAGCTTTTAATTACAGGTCTTACCTGCTTATCTAAAAATAGTGTCAATATGTGTATGTCTCTCTCTCACAGTTAATTTCTTATTTTTATATGGAAGTATGATTTTTTTGCGCAGTTTTAGCCTTACTTACGTACAAATACAAATCTAACACATCAGAGTACTTATTGAGGGATGCATATGTCATAATCATGTATTTCTTTAAGAGTAAGTTGGGTGAAAAATGCCTCTTTAAATTGTGAAAATCAGAATCACCCAGTGCTACTCTAATTCTAATTGTAATAATGTGTTACAAACAAAGCTGAGTTTCCAACAGTGATATAAATCTGTGTGACCTCCCCTTAGGACTTCTTATTCTGAAGTACGTAGTGGGTAGGACTACAGCCTACAAGAGAAAGGCAGAGAAAGCTGCCATAAAATTAGATAAACAACAGAGGGTTTGTGTATGCTTGTTTTGTGCTTTAGCCAATCACTATAAACGTTGTCTGTTTTAATTGCTTTAAATATGTGTTTGTCACTGCCTTGGGGAAGTAGAAATTATTTAACTACTAATAATTGGCAAGATCCAGAAAGACAAGGTCTTTGAAAGGAATATTTGCAACTGAAGTTGCATGATCTATTACAAGAATAATTCTTTTTTTGTCACATTTTTCTGTGGTTGGAAGAAGCACATGAGCAAACAAGCATCAGTAAGTGTAACTGGTATAATGAATATTTAATGGTGTAAAGTGATTCAAGGCTGTAAATTAACTCTGGTATGTAACAGTTGTCAAATTAGAATCATGATCATTTTAACTTAGTGTAAACTTTTTGAAACTTCAAAATATAATTTTCTCAGAACTACATTCATACTGTCATTTCTCAGGGTCTGTAGTTGCCAGGATTCTTAAACTATTTCAGAAAGTGAGTATGTTGCATGGAAGAGAATTCTCATGTCTTTTCGGAAGAAATGTGTTTTCTTCTGAATCAGAGCAGTGAGCACAACTTCTAAAAAAACAATATTGAGATGTGTGTACTGTAAAGCAACACAAAATAACAAAACATAAAGTCAATAATAACCCATTAGTAGCAAACTCCAGTGGTTGTCCAGATGTTCCATGACAATCTTCTCGTTCTTTTAGATATTATGGGGTGAGGAAAGGTGCTTTATAAAAAGCAGTCTGCTTGGGTGTTCTTTCAAGGTTTTGGTCAAGGGGATTGTTTTTTGGTTTTTTTAATTCTTTTTCTGTAGAAGGAGGTTTGTACCTCATTTGCATATTTCAGGGGAGTTACTACTGCAGGTGGTATGATCAAGAGCTCTTCAGCGGTCTTAGAGGGCAGCACGCCCAAAATCTGTCATGAGCATGGAAAACTTCATTATGATTTCCTGCGTCTAGTTGTGGTGATGTGTTGAGTGGTTGTGGGACCTTGGAGAAGTAGGTCTTTAATTATTTAGTGATCTTTTAATTCTAGGTTAATAGATGTGAAACTACTGTATTTTGGTAGATTGCATCCATTGTATCTATAGTTTGCTAGTTTTTCCTGTAGTGCTGAGGGAGTAGAAAATATTTTCCAAGAGAGCTTTCAGTAAAATTATCGAATACTGTGGCTGACAATTGATACACTCTTTGTTGCTGGTTCTTTGAGAGAAGTTGGTGACCTTTCAGTTAGTGTTATTGTGTGGTTTTTTGTGTTCAAAAACTTTGGATTCCTATTGGATCTTCTACAGTTTTTCCATTAAATTAGTAAAGCAAAGAAACTTAATTGCAAAATAATTGAAATGGGAACATAGCAATGTGGAGAATGTGCTTGGATGAGTAGCCACAAATAGGATTTGTTGTAGCTAACTGTTTTGATGGGATACTGAATGTTGTTAACACGAATTGCTTTTAAGTTTTGTCTTTGTTGCCATGGAGATCAACTGTACAAGTATTATTCTTGAGATTAATTCTTGCCTCCTGTGCATAGAAGTGTTTAGGGAACAGGTGAATGCTTAGACACTTTTGCTTTGGAAGGTAAATAATATCCTTGAGGTATTGTACACCATGTCTTTCAAAGTGTGTTACCGAGCACAACTATTTCTTTCGCCTTCAGAAGAAAATAAACAGGCTCTTGTGTCTACCTTAACCTAAAGGGAGACAGAAAAGTGCCTGGAGATTCAGGTACATCTGGTGTCCTCTTTATTCTTGCTGTCTTGCTGGAGGAGCTGGAAGTGGCCAGCCGTGCTGTCAGCCTCCCCATAGCCCAGAGGTCTCAAATGGCCTTGACTTGCGCAAAACAGATTATTCCAGTAGGGTGACAGAGCTGGTCGGCCGTTAAGAGAGCTAATCAAAGCAGACACAAACCCAAGTATAATACTGGTTATTAGAAACTCTGTTGGCATTGGACTAATTAAATGTAAACACCTAAAGCATTCATTTATTTCATTATCAAAATTATCAAACTGGTGAAGTGCCCACAGCTGGGGAGAGGTGGGACTTTTTGACCGCACTTAACCTCTCTAGTATAACTAAGAGGATTTGTCTTGGCAGCCCCCTCTCCAAGGGGAGATCATCAAAACCGTTAATGATCTATCCTTTGGCAAAATGCCTGGCTCAAATTCTCTCAGAACAGACTTTTTAAAGCTTTGTGTGATTTCCTTAGCATACATCTTCTAACTGAGCATTCTCAGGAAGCTGGTGGTACTTATCCAGGTTTGTGCATCAATCTTATTAAAGTTTTTATGGTTGTATGCTTTATAGAGATCAATCTTCTTGATCCCTGTGTCCAGTGTTGTTTAGTATGATCTAGATGTTGTGTGGCCTGGAAAACTGTACTGCTTGTTGTTTGAGCAGAGGCACCTATACGCTTCAGAGCTTGTCTGACGAGCAGTTTGGAGAATGCTGGCTAACCCCAGCCACTTCAAGTTTTCTCTCATGAAAGTGATAACCCAAACCAGCAATCCTCATCAATTAACCCAAAACAGGAATCCTCGTGAATTCTCTCATTTCCGATTATTCCTGATCAAGTGTTCTGATGTTTGGCATGGTCTCACCTACTGAGCAGCAATGGCTAATCTGAAAGGTATCAAACAAAAGCGGTGAGCTAAGGAGGTGGTTTTGGTAGGCATTGCCATGAGTTTTGTCATGTGCAGCATGACATGGTAGGTTGTGAAAGGTTGAGAGAGGGGAGAACTCCTTTGAGATTTTCCCATGTCTTGCCACACACTTCGTTTAGCCTCTTTCAGGTGGAGCAAGCTGACCTAAGAACTGTGGATGATACAAGTCCTTGGCTTGTTATGTTTGTTTCTTTGTCTTCCAAGAGATGTTCTGGATAGGTATTGGTAATTTGTGTGCTCTCCTGGCTATCTCCTGGATGTCTCTGAATTCCATATGTATTTTTGTTTCAATTGGGAAGCACTTGTGTGTTTGAGTGTTGTGTTAAATTTCACGTGACATACTTTGAACATACATTTTCAAGAGGGTGAAGATTGAATTGAATGCCATGTTTGCTTGCTAGCAATATATAAAATGCAGTTAGCAAATACAACTATTCTTGACCATCTCAAAGAACTTTAGTTTCTTAAGGATTATTTTCTGCTGCCTTTCGACAAATTTTTTTAGCTACAGAAACTTTTATTCCCCCTTCCCTTTCTTACCTTACTCAGTCTTTTTTCTGTTCCTGATGATACCTGCAGTTGCCTTTTCATAGCTATTTAAACCTGCATACATGCATACAGCATCATAACTGAACTGCCTGTTTGAAGAGGGGCAGCGTATAACGTGAGTTGTTCCAGGGTCCACGTGTGAGTTGGCTGAATTTGTGCTGATGACTCCCAAAAGACAGCTTCAAGTGCCTGATTTCTGTGTGGATGTGGAGGGAATGAAGTCCCTCCCACTATCAGCAAAGAGTAGATTCAGGGTCACTTGATGACGCTGAACAGCCACCAGTCTATGTGACCCGATGACAGGCATCCCAGGGATGAGGACAGTGACTGATATTGTTGCCATGCCACTCTCCATCGTATTTGAAAAGTCATGGCTATCGGGCAAAATCCCCAGTGACTGGGAAAAGGGAAACATCACTCCTGTTTTTAAAAAGGGGAGAAAGGAATATCTGGGTAACTACAAACCAGGGAGTCTCAGTCCTCCTTTTCCTCTGTTTAGCGTTTGTCCCTTCTGGCATCTCCTTTCTGCATCCTCTTGTGTGTGTCTTTCAGCTTTTGCCTCCCGTTCCCAAATACTCTTTTGACAGAAGCAGCAGGGACTCCTGGTTCCATTTTGGTGTACGGTGAGTTGATTTTTTCCATCACAGAGCCACCTGGTACCAAATGTGACTAGCACAGGTCAGTCCCTGACTACCACCTACACTTTATTATTAAGACTGTTAAACAGATTCACAGAAGCTAAATTTAATTTTTTTTTCCAGTCAAAGCCTAATATTTTCTAATAGATATCTCTGAGTAATTAAAGCTAATAAAGTCTAAGGAACAGAGACTTGGGTGAGTCTACACTCCATAAATCTGGATTTATCTCTATGTGGGTTTTTCATATATCTGTCTTAATAGCTAATAACACCCTCCCTTCTGTCTGATAGGAATGGAAGAAGAAAATACATAGCAAATTGAAATGAATGTGTATTAGGGTATGGATTATAAACATGAACTCATGTAACTTCTTTTATTAATTTAAACTATTTCTATTCATTTCTATTAATATACTGTAGGGCCAACTTCTTAGTGTTGTTTGCATGGATAGCAACAAGCTCTACTGAAGTTCTTGATTAAATGTATATGCTTTTTAGCTTTGATTTGTGGTAGTTTGTGGATTTGCTAAAAAGAATTCAAGCAGTATCTTGGAAAAAAAAAGTATGATACTGGAATACTGTCAGAAGAACCTTGAAATTGAATTACAGCTTTAATATTCAAACTGGGGCATGTATTGTTATTTGTAGTATATGTAAAATGACTTTTATAGATGAAATTTAAAATCGGTGGCGCAGAATAGGGTTTATAGTGCATGGTCTTTAAGAAGAACAAGGAAGGATCTTTGATGTAGAGCATGTAGCAGAAAGAAGCATATTTATTAAATAAAGGAATTTTTAAATGGGGGTATGGTAAAAGAAAAGGTTGTTTTTGCTGATGTGTTAGATTATAGTATTCGTTGCCAAAAATAAATACTAAGTGTTTCTCTGTGCTTAAGCATCTATTAAATATTATGTAGATCTACTAAAAAAAAATTAAAATAGTTAAAGATTTATTTTGTGAAACAATGAGAGCCTTTTCAAATCTTAATGCCTGACACTCATTTCTAGGAGTCTGGTTCGTTGTGCTGCACTGTCAGTATCACCTGCTTTTCTGGCAAGGTGCCATGCTTTCTTGCCATCCTTGGCATGCTCTCTGAATTGCCAAACTTGGCCAGTTAGGCCTCTCTCTATCTGACTTAGATGTGTGAATTCCATATACCACAAGAAATCTGTGTAGTATTCCTTAGGACTCAGGAGACAGAGGCATGAGTAGAAGCAAGTTTTGGGAGAGGCACTGCGTGAAGTGGCAATTTGCTGGCTCCACCGTGCTCTGTCTGGTTCCTATCCTGTAACCCACTGCATGCAGTGATCACCCCAGACCATTAAGCTTCAGGTATTTAATTAGAATGTTAGAGTTCTGTGTTGTCCAAATATTAGCTAAAAATATCTTTCATAATTGTCTTGTTTAAGGCAAAAAATAAACCAGAACCTTCCTTTTCTCTTGCATCAGTCCTGCCTGGGACTGCCTCTTTGTGTCGCTGCAAGGGCAGGTCTGGAAGAGGATAGAGGGAAAACCACCTGCTGTGTTGTCATATGTATTGTTTCCTGGACTCTCATCTCCCAGAAATGTTTCATGGCATTTTCTCTTTGTGTTTTATCCTTTGGCGTTTTCATGGCATTTTCTCTTTGGGTCTTTTTGACAGTGTTTGTTATTCATCATTTCCTTCCTTACCACATTGTTTGTACTGGTTTTGGTAGTAATTTCAAATAAATTTATTTCTCACAGTAAGCTTAATACTTTCTTCTGTGTTGCCATTGAGGAGTGGTGACAGCAGAGACTGAAAAGCAGTAACAGGCCTTGCTTGGCAGTGCATCAATGCTGAAAACAACACCACAGCTGCTAAAGAGCATTATGAACTCTGGCCTTGTAGAGACTGAGTCAAGGCAGTCATCCCAGCAGAAGGAATTTACTTGGATTGCAAGGGATAGAGTACTGTAACCAGCAACCCTCCTTCATTCAAAGGGGAAAATTCTTAATACTTTGATAAAAATCCTTGGCATTTTACCAGGAAAAATCAGATTTTTTTCCACTACTCAGATTACTTCCAAAACTTTGTTAAGGGATGGGTGTGTAAGCTGAGAGAGGAGTGTGGTTTTGAAGATAGAACCCAAATAATCAGGAAAGCACAGCTGTTGTTTTCCATATACTTTTGATATTTTACATTTTTCACTTCAAATTGTAAGAATAAGATCAATGTTCTTTCTGAATTATTTAATCCTCCATTCAACCTAAAATGTCATGAGAAACCTTTTTAAAGAACAATCATGATATATTAAATATACTTCTCACTGTCTTGCTCAGGGGTATTAAACTGGCTTTCTGGGGAGTTGTAACAATCTGAAATTCTATTACTTAACAAGTATATTTGGGGTTTTTTATGTTCTAGTGGAAGTAAGAGGTATTCTATAAACACCTTTTCATTTTGTTTTCCACAACCAGAAGCCATTTATGAATTTAGATTTTACCTTTGGATATGGGTTAGCTATTAGACATTATTCTATTGCTGGTTAGTGTTTATGGGAAATGAGGAGGAAGAGAAAGGAGAAATATTTTCTCATTCTTTTAAAGATTCTAATTGTTGAAATCCACTTTGAACGATTTGTGCAGGCTCTTGCTTCTAATGTTCTCTGACTGTAGTTACAAGTAAAATAATAATCAGTCTTTTACCATTCATCACAAATCTAGCATAGTACCATGGTGAATGAGCAGTTGGCCTTATTAGCACTAATTTGTTATGATCAAAGTTCTAGTCCAATTTCAAATTACTGCAAACTTGATGAATTCATTTGCAGAAACAGCTGAAACTTTGATTATATTCTAGGCTATAGCAAGGAGGGCAAACACAAAGAAGAGCGGTAGCACTGCCAAGAAAATTTCTGGTCTATCAAGGGTATGCAGTGAAGGTGATATCATTGTTTCTAACGTATGCAATTATAACTTTATAAATGTAAGACTATTCTGAAATAATCTCTACAGTTTTTTCCCTTTTTTTAAGACTGATTTGTCTGCCTTTATCAATATTACTTTTCCATCATGATGAACATAAAATTAGAATCATAACTATTATGGAAGACATTAATTAACTCTTCTTTAACTTGAGAAACATGAGACTGTCCCCGCTTGCCTGCTCCTTCTCAAATAATTACTCTGTCAATACATAGTTACTAGAATCCTACCTTATCCCCTTTTAGTAAGGATTTCCTACCTAACTTTTATTTTTAAATTTGCTAAAAGTATATTTTGCAGACTTGAAAAGAAACTCCTATTTTAGTGCAGTATGTTTTTTAATAATAATAATAATAACACCTGGGGGGTTTTCACAGTATGGCATACTTAGGCCTGTGTTAAAATGTGAAAATGAGTAATGGGTTTTAGATTTGTATATTTTTATTGGAAGTTTTTTGAACTTAGTACGTCTAAGAGACAATGATTAGGAAAGGTGGCATGGCAATTTTGAAGTAGCATGGGGAGAATGTGTGGGGGCAGTATTATACCATAGGAAAGAAATAAGTAGTCTTTATTTACACTTGAGACATCCAGATTTTTTTATAACTCTTTTCTCATTCTGAGATTCATTTTGCTGAGAGCTGCCTGAGTCTGAACTTTATGACAGTAACAAGCAGTTGGAAGATATTGCAAAACAGAAAACTGAGAGTTTTTCCATGGTGTATTTTCCTTGACTGCATTAGGTAAATTCAAGCCAATGGTAACAGAGTTCATTTCAACATGTTCCTACTTTTAGCTAGTATATTTTTCAAAATGTTTGTGATGTTACTTGCATCTGGGCTTTGCATACCATCTTGTCTTATCTTGTCAAAAGTACCCAACAAGCAAACCCCTCTGATTTGTATGTGCTAAGTGCATAGATTTACTGCTGCAGTTTGAACATTTTTAAATTAAAATATATTGCTTGTTCCAAATGTATTGATTTACACATCTCTTTGTCAATATTAAGTAGAGCAACTTTTCCAATAAGCTAGAAAAGATCTGGCAAGACAGGTTATATTTAGTGGATTGGTTGAAGTTTATATTTCTGCATTTTACTTGTTTGTGTGTTCTTGCTCTTTTGCCCTTTATTCTCAATCACTGTTACAGGTGTTTGTAATGTCCCTTAACTGGGAAGAGATGCTGCCAGTTGCACTCTGAATTCATACAAAGTTGCACTCATTTAAATGTGACCCTTCTTAAGCTTTCAGCTCCTAACAACTGCTTAAATACAAAGGTTCTGCCTGAGATTGGGGTTTTTTAATGTCTAAAAGTTCCTAACTCAGCATCAAAGCTCTTTAGCTTAATGGTGGTGTAATAGTAGTGAATTGTCAGAATGACTGTTTTTGCTGTAAGTGCTCTTCAATGCAATGTTTAAGTTGTATCTTTTTTGAGAAGGCTGTGTAATCACCTTTTTTGTCCACTTGTAGTCATCAGCCAGCTGCTTGTACAATAGTCATTTGTATTTAGAATAGGTGTACAA
Organism: Cettia cetti; assembly: GCA_013401135.1. Classification (NCBI taxonomy): domain Eukaryota; kingdom Metazoa; phylum Chordata; class Aves; order Passeriformes; family Sylviidae; genus Cettia; species Cettia cetti. Next base: position 101,130 of record VZUI01022511.1, read on the forward strand.
GTTACCAATGCAAACAATCTTGCTGCTGCTCTCTCATCTCAGTTCTCTTGCACCTGAATGTGAAACTGCTCATTTGTCCTAAGTAAGCAAATGAACAAGTGTGTAGTAGTGATGGGCTATGGGAGCATCCTCTGACTGTGTTAAAACTTGTCCATTTCTCTGGCTGCTCAGCCTATTCTGCTGATTGCTGAACTGAAAAGCAGCTGAGAAGGACAATAACATCAAGTGGGCATAAGCTTGCTAGTGGAGCATCAGTCTGGTGCAGACCAAGGAAACATTGTACATTTGAGTGTTTGTCTGTAGATTGAGGTCACACTTACATTCATAAAAATCTTTCCTAATGCCAGGTAGATCCACCTGGGAGCTGACCAGTTCCCTAAAAGCTGTTGTGATGTTTTTTGGTTTTAAGTACTGTCATTCCAGTTGTTTGACCTCTAGAAAGTCTCTAAGGGATTATTTTTGGGAATGGTGGGTGCTGAAAAAGAAATAATAAGTCATTTTCTTCTCACTTTTAAAAGGTCAAAATTCTTTCAGTGTGGTCTGGCTAGCGTGTATCTATTGGTATTAAACATGCATGTAATTCAGAAAGTAAATACCTATTTAAATACAGTACTAATTTTTAATCTGAATGCTTGCAGCATATTGAAAGAATGGATTATGATATCAGATGGTTTGTTTAAGTGGAAATAATAGATTAAGGAAGAAAAGGAAAATTGTAGAAACACTTTCACGTACTGTTAAGAAAATCTTCATTTGAGTTGACATTGGGTAGCCATGTTGTAGACACACTTTTGAAAATTTGGTACCAATTTCTGTGTTTAGGGATAAGTAGAGAGTGATTGATTGCCAGAGCCTCATGGCAGTGGAACATGTGAGGTCCGTGCTGTGAGGACTGCGTGTTTCTTCTGTACACAGGCAAAAAAAAAAAAAAAAAAAAAAGTTTATTCAGAGCTACTGTATATCAGTAGAGTTAATATAACTTTTTAAAAAAAGCTAGTTTCTTTGTGTCTCTAAATGACATTACTTTGAACTTCTAGGCATCTTATCCTAGATTTTCTATAATAATTGAAATGTACATCTAGATTTGTATAACCTCTGTTGTGGATGATACGTTTTGTGGAGTTGGTACCTCTATTTTTTCCAGTGTGATAAATCTGTTTTGTCAAGAAGAGGGAGAGAGGTGTGTTATCCATTGTCATTCTCTAGTAGAAAGCCAATTTTTTATTGCCTTTTTTTACCTGAGTTTTCTATGGAAGTGATGTGAGCTGTCATCATGTTTCTTTCTTCTTTCTTGCCGTATTCCAATACCTTCAGGAAATTCCTAGTTAATTTGACAATCCACTTAAATGTGACAGTTGTTCAGATGTAAATGATTATTAAATACCTCAAGTTTTCTGAAAAGATGTAGCCAGCTTAAGTGACAAACCTAAATTTATTAACTCCCATGAGGAAAGGCCTTTGGCATAAACTTAGTTATTAGCATGAGAGAAACCCATGTGGGAGTAACCTTATAAATGCTTCAACATTTGATCAGTGTTTGTGCCTTTGTTAGCCCTCAAAGTCACTTAAATGTCAGTGTAAAGCTATAAGAAACCAGGTAGAGTTGCTTGGTTTTTTTTCCAGTTTGTTTATCTCCCTTCAGAATGCATCATGAACAGGTAGAGACAGTTACAACAGAAACTTAAAAGCACTGATTTTATTGATTTGTTGGCCAGGTCATTTATGTTTAGTAATTAGTATGCTCTGTTATCCTTAATTGTTTTAGACAATGTTATTTATATTTCAGTTAATTATACTCAAAGCTTTTTTCCCAGCAGAAATCATGCTGGGGTGGGGTTTTTTTGTTGTTTTTTTTTTTTTTTTTTTGTCTAGATCTATGGCTGAAGTGACCTCTAAGACTTACTTTTCACTTTTGTCTGAATATTCTAAAAATGTTGTGTTTTCCTGTTTTAATAGTGTCTTAAGGTTAAATTTCCCTGAGGTACTGGTAAAAGATAATGCCAAGAAAATTCTTGGCAAATTTTCAAGATGGGCAGGTCCCTTGAGTTCCAAGAATGATGGGTCAAGGTGGAAGCAGACATTTGCTTTCTGGTAGCCCAGAATAAGAATTGTGTCTCTGCTGGGTTTAGTCAAGTGAAGCATGGACAGAAATGACAGCAGACTGATTTTTTGAATTTGAACTGTATATAAAGCATATTTATATCCAAGAACACTAATAAAATAAATAACTACTGTGCATACATCTCCATGCTACCTCTTTTTGTGTCACTTGGAATTTTTATCTCCAGAAGTTGAGTGATTTCATTCCTTCCAAATTCTTTCCAATTCCTTTATTTCCTCTTCCCTTGTATTATTTTAACTGCCAATCTTGATATTTATTTGGCCTAAATAAGCAAAATTATTATTACAATGCTAAAAAGTTGCTTGAATATTGTAAGTTTCTTCCTTTGGTTTGCATAGAGACATTATGGTTCAGTACTTCTGACTGTGTAGGAAAACTATGTTATAGCAGTGTAATTCTGCAGGAATTTAACACTTTTGCAGGAAACAAATGCTTTTCATTATTTAAAAATAATGACTTCAGAGATAATAAGGGTTTTATAAAAAAAAAATTGACATAATCTGAGTTTTTTCCCCCCTGTATTTTTCAGTGTTATCAGTATGCTCATTAAGAGTTGCAAACAATTAAAATTTATATTATCTTCACACAGCTTCAATATCGTTTATTCAGACTGATTGACTTATGTCCTTTATAATTCACTAAAGAAGTTGAGTGTTTGAGCAATCTAGACCACAGGAGGAAATTGTTTGCTAATTTTTTGTGTAATTCTTGTTTCATATTTCTACTCCAAAGAGTGTAGAAATTCACTCTTTACATGTGTTACTGTCTGTTTAAAAATAAATTAATGATTTTAATTTGGATTGTAGCCAATGTTAAAGACAAATTGCAGCCTGATAGGTGTATCAGCCAAAATAAATAACCAGTAAGAATTTCAGGTCTGCCCTTTCTCCCATTACTTGGAGTATTTAAAAAGATTTACAAAATAGCTGTGAAGTTTGCTTGTTAAAAGTCAGAAGTACACTGACTTCATGAAGACTGCTTCATTTAACTGAGAAATTTTTATGGTTTCATTTATTACACTGAAACAGTTCTTAAGAACTAAGAAAAATACCTCTAACATAATTTAATTGAATTACTTTGTGGCATTCAGATAATTGAGGTTGAAGTGAGTTGTCAAGTTAATGTCATGTCAAACTCTTGCCTTAGTGGACTCCAGTACTGAGTTTGGGGTTTGGCCTGATTTTGTGATTGGCTGGAAGGCTAATGTATATAACTGCTACTTCAGGACATGATCAGAATTACAACACTGGATTCTGTATACTATATTCCTTTCCCATCTAACGGTTTTTTAAGGCTTTCTGTAGGGGGAAAAAAAAAAACCAACAAACCAGAACAGCAATGCTAGCTGTATGCTCTGTCATCTGCTTAATCCTTATCCCCTTCACATTGTCAATACTCATCTAATTCCACTTTAACAACAGTAATTGGCTGATGGAGTAGCAGATATAGATTTATTTTCCTGATGACTCCTTGACTTTTTTCCTCTGGTAATACTAATAGAATTCCAAATCCTTACTGGTGTGATCATGTCATGAGTAGGTCAACAGTCATGTCAAGGTCCTATTGGAAACTTCATAGCCAACATCTTAATTTAGACTTAGCTATCTTTTTCTATTGTATGTGCAATTGTAAGCAATTCTTTCAAGTATCACACTCATTCCATTATAACACAATTCATTTGATGCAAAGGGAGGCAGTTCTGCATGTGAATTGTTTACTGAATGGTAGTGGGTCACACAAGCTCAGTAAGCCTCTTCCAGGTGTGATGCATCATCTGAATTATGTGGGAAGCTTGAAGGAAATAAAATATTGCTTGTTTGTTTTCGGAGTTATTTCAGACTCTCAGTTAATGAGAATTGAAATGGATATGGTGCCTCTCTAATATTGAAGGAAAACGTGTCTGAAAATTTGAAATGTCAGGTCACCGGGGTAACTGCGTTGATCCAGTGGTTTCCTGCCACTGGAAGGCAGAGACTTGCTTTATTTCTTGCTTTCTTTAACTCTATCCTAGTTCTCAAACTACCTTCTCTAGGCCTTGTGGTTCCTGTCCTACATTTTACCAGAGAATTATAAGTGACTTCTGAGTTGCCTCAATCCACTATAGCAAATGGTAAAAAAACACAGACTTTTCTTTCGAGGTTAATTTTGTCATCATTTTAGTGAGCTGGAAGTGATCTGGAGAAGGGGAGGAACATCACCTTTGACAGATGATTATGGAAGAGGTTATGCAGGATAGCCCATTTTAACAGTAATGAGTTATTTAGGAAAAACTGTTTCCTGGTGGGATTTTATCTCAAGTTTTTGATTAAGTTACAATTGAGAAATTAGACCATCAAGTTGTTTGGAAACCTGTCTAGGTTTGATGGACTAATGACCATTTTTCACATCACCATCCAGCTTTACTTTGTCTTTCCTATTTGTCTGAACCTTCATATTTATTTTTGGCACAGTGTATCCAGTCTGGAAATGGGAAGTATGCTGTGTTGCCTTTCTTGGACTTGAAGTAATATTGCAGAAGTTTTGGGGATTGACTTGAGTAAGAACAGAGTAGAGTGCATATACTCAAGCTGTCAGAAAAATCTGTAACAACTGATTAAACACCTTTTGTCTCTTAAAGCATGTCAGACTTAATTGAGTGGTTAAGAACCAGTTTTGGCAGAGACTTAATCTCACTTAGTCTTTTGGCTAACTGAATAGTACTCAATATTGAAAGGGTGCATGCAGTCTCTTGATAGAGATTTATGCACTTGACCAAGTGCTTAAATTTTACAGGGAAACATTTAAATTCAAGTGCTTGGTAGTCCTACATCAGAAGCAATGCCTATCTTGGGAATTACCACTATTAAATCAGCAAGGAATATTAACCACAGTCTACAGCCTGGCTTGACTACCTTATCAAAGCTGCTCTTTTTATCCTCTGTTCAAAACCTTTATTCTGGGAATCTGTTGACCAATTAGAGGGAAGTCATCCATTAACAGTGTCTCTGTCTAGTGTATTAGCGTGCCTCCTAATGTTTCTGTACAAGTTATAGGTAGAAAGCAGAAAGGAGCAGAGATGAGAAGAAAAACCCCCAAAACAGTATTTCCTGTTTAGCAGGGAAGTTATCTTCAGTATGAGGCTTCTTGTTGCCAAGCCATGCAGGTGTTTGACTTCCACTTTAAAGTAAGAAAAGGTCCCAAAATAATAACACTTTCTAAGAACCCGCTCTAACATGTAAAATGTGCTTATTGAGATAGTCCTGTAGTCTAAAAAAACGACAGACTGCTTTACTGTAAGTAAAAAAGGGTATTATTTTTTGAATTTTTTATTATATCCATTTCTGCCTCTGGAAAAAAAGCCCAGAAAGCATAAAAGTAGTAACCTACACTTAACTACGTGTTTTTGTAAGTTTTTCCTTGATCTGTAACTGAAGCAAAACCCAGTAGTTTTGGATGTTAGTCTGTAGTTTTAGAAATGTGAATTGCTTCAATAGCTTAACTCATAATAACACTGTATTGTGTTATGCTAAATTCTTGTCTGAAATACTTTCATTTCAGTATGTCATATGTATAATAACATATTATTAATGTATGAGCAAGTGGAACTTTAAAATTTTTTGGAAGTACTAGCAAGTGCCACAGCCTTGCTCCATTCTCTTTTTAATTACGTTCAGCTCCCTTGCTAAATAAATGTCATCCAGCCAGTTGTCAGATGGAGAAAAGAATGGAACTGGGCTTCAATAAAGTGACCAAACATGTCTTCAATGTATATCATCTATTTGTATTTCCTCATTGCAAGTGAGTCAAAAATTAATATTTTTTTAAAGTTTGTTTTCCCTTAAAATGACCATCTTTCTGTCAATATATCCTATAAAATTATTTAATATGCATGAGATTCTTTAAAATTTTATTTTGTAATATAATTTCAGATTAATAATGCCACTAGTGTAAAAGAATTGTAAACTCTCACTATAGTAATTCATCTAAACTGATTTGTAATGTCATTCTTAAGGGAAATGTTTTCTTGGATTATTTTCCCTAATATATATTAGGTTTTCTTGTGGCTAAGCTTGTTGGCTTTTAGGTTTTATTTCCATCTCTTTTGTTCAAGGTAGAATAGATTAAAGTTAGCAGCATCGGATTTGTTTCATTAAAGAATTTGGAACATTCTTCTATTGTAATCTCCCCCTACCAGCACCCTGAAGGTTAACAATTTATTCAGTATCCTAAGAAATTACATTGAATAGCCAAACTGGCTTAAAACAGCTTGCAGTTGCTAAAGAAGGGGAGTAAGAGGATGCACATTCTTGGTTCATTCCCACCTAATGAAGTAATTGAGCATTTCAGTGAAATATTTCAGCTTGAACTTGTGCACTTTCTTGCACCATCCCATCCCACTTTTCAACATTTGGGTGGGTTGAATCATCTCACTAAAAAAGAATTGAAAATTACAAAGCAAAGCTAGACCTAGCACAGTCTATAAAAGATAGCAAAGACATTGTCAGATTTAATTTTTACAATTTTAATTGGAGTTTGTAAGTTATTATGAACAACTTGGGATTTTTGTTCCTTGTGGATTTAAGTCTCACATACTTTATACTTGATTTCTATTATTCTCACAAAGTAATACGTACTCTCCAAATGTAAAAAGAATACTGTTGCTGCCACAAGGAAATAAAAACATACATGCAAAGGAGATTGAGGGAAATAGTATGGCAGGGTATGTGGCTGTTGGCTGGTAAATAAGAATAAGCTGTTCTGTTGAGGTTTTTAATTAACTTGTCAGTATAAATCAGCAGGATTTCCCATAGGCAGCATGGCAGATGAGGGTCTTCCAAAGGGAATTAACTGGAGGAAGGGTGAAAGCTGTACAGATGAGTTTGTGAAAAATGTTCTGTGTACAAGAGACAGGAAGAAGTCAGGGAACTGCTAATGCTAGAAGCATTAAAAAAAAAAAGTTTAAAAAAATTGTGAATCTGGCATGAAATGAAATGAATGAAAATGTCTGAGAGGCTTGAAAAATGATGGAAGGATTGAATTAGATTTATTGATACTGATGGTAGAATTCAACTAAACACTGTTCAGAGAGAATGTTGAGTGTGTCATTGAAATTCTCTTCCATTTCAGCCAGGCAGAGCACAGGACCAGTCATGGGAAGACATTATTTCTCCAAGACTTCCTGCCTTCACGAAAGTTCAAGGACAATGGGTGTTTAGAGCTCTCTGTCACAGAGAGGTCCAGATTGTTGTATGATGTTCACAGCTATGCTTTATGAACTGCATTGGAGATGTTGTCCTATGCAGTAGTGGAAGAGCTGGTGCTGGGGAAGTTGTTTCATAGGATCTGACTCTTAAGAATTCAATTCTGGAACCTCAACACTTAAGCCTTTGGTAGGCAGTGGCATTCGAAGAGTGATCCACAGCATGGTGTGTTTCAGCAATTTTTTCTGTATCACCGTTCTTGTCACCCCAAACAAACTTGCTCCTGTTGGTAGGGGCTCTACATTCTTATACAAGTAGGTAGTAATGATATAAAATACAACCCTTGTGTTTTTGACACAATCCCATTTGGTTCACAATATTAAGATACCAGCATGACCAGTTTCACTTTGCATGTATTTTTCAGTTATTCTATTAAAAGCAACTTAAGTTTCTGTGAAGCTGAGTCTTACAATTGAGAGTTTAGGAGCTCCCTTATTTACTTGTTTGAGCCTGAATTTGGTATTTTCTTCTTTATGGGCTTTCATACTGTCACAACATTATTCTGATTTCGAGCCTGATTTTTATGGTGGTATAATTAACAGACAGAGTATGTTGATACAAAAAAAGACATCTACTGGTTTTGACACTGAGAATTAATTATGAAATAAAAGACAGATTTGTGCTCAGGCTAGCATTAGCCTAGCAGTTCAAAATATAAACAGTCACCTTGGAATCATGTAACAAAAAGTGACACCCTTTCTTTTACTATAGGCTAAATATATCTTGTGAACTTTAGTTAGATAAATCATCAGTATGTCAGTTCTATTTGTTATTCTATTTAATTAATTTGAAAAATAGTTGTTGCTTACCTTTGACAAGCAGAGAAAGACTTCATGTTTGTTAAATACTTTAAAAAAATGGGTATGCTTTTTGTAGTGGTTCAGATTATTATCAGAGAGGTTGTTCATTCTTACTAGAAAAAGGTGACATTCAGCATATCATTGGTAGCCAATTTTAAATGAAGTTTCAAAAGACTACCTATAATACTGTTTTTCAACTCCTTTAATTAGTTTTTGCATGGAATACGTTGCACAAAGTGCTGGCATCGTCTTTTACCGTTGTTCCCTGCATGTGAATACAATTTGGATGCCTTTAATGCAACTTCCCTTATTTTATGGCAACAAAGACTTCTCCAAATTTTTCATGCTGGTTAATACAGAAAAAACATTGTGTTAGTGTGTTAATCTTGAGCTCACAAAGAATCACTGGAGGATAAGAGGAGGGCATCTGTTGGATAAGCTTTCAATATGATGGGAACGATAACAGACCTACAACTGGTGCAAAAACCAGCTAATCTTTTACAGTATGTGATTAACACCAGTGCATATCTCCTCAAAATTTGTTTATTGATGCAGAGGGGAATAGTAGACAAAGAAGGACCTTATTTTTGAGAAACCTGGCCATTCCAAGCTGCCACAATTTGTACTGACTGCAGTGACCATTTCAAGTTTTTAGGCCTATATGTTCTGGGTGGGTTATTTTTGTGATGGATTGTCACTGTGATGGACGATTCTCTACTACCTCCTCTATGTATTTGTCAGTACAATTGTAGTTGGAGTAGATTTTAGGCTTTTGTAGTAAGAATTCCTTGTAAGATTGAGAAGTTATAAATCATCTTAGAGTTTTGCACAACTAATTAAAAAGCTGTTTTTATTACATTAGAGGTGTGGTTATGAGGAAGAAAATGATGCTGGAAAATTGGCTTTGGAAATCTGTAATTAATTTCTTCATTTCCTTCTGAATAAAAGGGCAGACAGCCCTTTGTGCATTGTCTAGTTCCAGTGTAATTGACATTCTGATGCTGATTGGACTTTTTTTTGAAAATATTTAGAAAATATTTCAAACTATTCATGTTGCTTTCATGAGGGGGTTTAGCATGAGACCCCCTCATGAAAGAAAAGGGTTTAGCAATTGTGTCCCTTATAAAGACGGTTAACAATTGCAGTATTTACAAAATGGTATGTAATAGTATGTAAACACTTTCCTAGGCCACAATACGGCAATTTTCAGACGTTTATGCTACCTTCTGCTTAGTTGGCAGTGAAGCCACCAGCAGGTGATTGTTGATTATTCTCCAGACTTACAGAAACCCCATGTAGAGCCAACTGATTGCTGCCAGGAAGGGTGTTCTCAGGTTTTGTACGCGAGTGTTTAGCACATGTCCTAAGGAGCTCTTTAGAGCTTTATTCAAATGCTATCTCTTCCTATACTTAGGCAATAATTAAGGTAAGTCTAATAATTAAGTTAGTGCACATCCAAGTTTGTGGGAAGTTAGTTCTGGCCCCCACAATCCCTTCTTAAATGTCATTTATGAAGTTGCATGCATTAAAAAAAGATCTTGTCTGTACATGATTTCTGAATGGTAACCAAAAATGGACATGACAATCTGGGTTGAAGTGTTTGGGTCTCAGTTTTGTGCACAAACTTGTGATACTTAATAACATTTCATTTAGCAATATTTTAGTAATGTTTTAGCTACCAGTGCTACTGAAGTTTCACTTGAACTTAATAGATACATGTGAATGAATATATTTTTCATAAAACAAAAGAAATTGGTGCTTCTAGTGTCAACCTCAGTAATAAAATGAACATGTAAAGGAATCAGGTCCTTGCTCATTAAATTCAAAAGCACCTGCTATATTATTATTTGGCTGTAAACCAAAAAAAGAATGGTTTAGTTTAAGCGGAGGGGAGGAGGGAAATCACTCAATCAAATTTATGCAGCTTTCAGAAAGTTATGGAACTAAAGTAGTTGGTGATGTAATGTATGAAGTCAAAGAGTGTTTTGCTATGCTGGAGAAAACTAATGGAAACATTCACTTGGGGTAAGACAAATGGTATTAAATGAGAAAACACACCATGAATTGCAAATGGAGCTGAGTTAATTTGTTGCTACAGTAGTGTTGCCCTACTGTTAAATGAAGGCTGTGTAATTATCTTGCTGGCAGAGATAATGTCAAAACCTCATTTCTCCTTACATGCCTCATTTTTACATGAGGGCTAATTGAGCTGCAAGGTGACAACTGATTATATATAGCTATCATCAGGTCCTCTTGCTCAATTTGCAAATAATGTTATCTTTTTTAAGTGACGATTTTTATCACATGTCAAATTAAGGCATTAAAAACTTTTTAAAGCTATTTTAGTAATTTGTAGCATTGCATTTCTGTCACCATTTTATTTATATTTTTCAGTATTAATTCTTCTTCCAAGATTCTTGACATCCGTTTACTTAATATTCCTTTATTTAAAGCAGAGAGACATTTTCATGCCTCTTGAGCATCATAATTGAAAGGGCACCTCAGAATCTCAAATAGATTGTTTTCTTAAACTTTTTGGTTGTGTTTTCTTGTTTATTAGAAATGCTGCTGAATAATTAATAAATTTCAGATTTAACAAATATCTTTTCCTTATACCCAAAGAAGCCCAAAGATACTGTGTCAAATAGCATAACCATTACCTGCCTTGACACAAAATCATAGAGTGTGTCAGGTTGGCGGGGACCACAGTTGGTCATCTGGTTCAACCTTCCTGCTTAAGCATTATCATCCTGGAGCACATTGCACAGGATTGTGTCCAGCTGGTTCTTGAATATATCCAGTGGGATACTCTACACAGCGTTTCTGGACAATCTGCTCCAGTGCTGAGTCACCCAATGTAAGAAGTTGTTCTTCATATTCAGGTGGAACTTCCTGTGCATCAGTTTCTACCCATTGCCTCTTGTCCTATTGATTGGCACCATCAACAAGAGCCTGACTCCTTCTTCTTGATACCCTCCCTTCAGATACTGACAGACACTGATGACATCCCCTCTTGGTCATCTCTTCCTAAGGCTGAACAGGGCCAGCTCCCTCGGCCTTTCCTTGTAAGAGAGATGCTCCAGTCCCTTAATCATCTTTGTAGCCCTCCACTGGACTCAGTCCATGTTTGTCTTGCCAAGGAGCCCAGAACTGGGCACAGCATTCCAGACCTTGTCAGGGCTGAGCAGAGGGGCAGGATCACCTCCCTTGACCTACTGGCAATGCTCTTCCTGATGCACCCCAGGGCACTGCTGGCCTTCTTGGAGACAGGCACTGCTGGCTCAGGGACAGCTTTTTCTCAAGGACCTCCAGGTCCCCCTTTGCAGAGCTGCTTTTCAGCAGATCATCCCTCAGCCTGTGCTGGTACCTGGGGTTATTCCTCCCCAGGTGCAGGACTCTAAGGATGATATGAGAAACAGTGTCAAAAGCCTTGAAGTCAAGGTAGACAATGTCCATTGCTCTCTCCTCATCCATCCAGGTAGTTTTCATTATAAAAGGCAATCAGATTGGCCAAGCTTTGTGATGATCAAGGGGACTCCTCACTTTGTCAGTGCAGAACTAAAGCCAAACATCATTTGCCCTGATGTTTTTTCTTGGTCTGTTTAGTCTCTGCTTTACCTGCAGGTACAGTGCAGTCTCTTTCCAAGATCTTTAAGTATTTGGCTCTAGTTACATTCACAAGAGCTAAAATAGAAACAGTTAATTTTGCATTCCACAAATATAAAGGAGCCAACCTGGATTTCCATGTTCTTGCCTGACAGTGTGAAAAATAAACAGTTTTTGCAACCCTTCATAAACGTCTTGCATATTTTGGAAATACCGTTCATGGAGTATTTACAACATACCTGAAAAATAGGTGAGTCTAAAATTATCTTACTATATTTGCTCACTTTTCCTTTGCACGTACAACTTGTAGTGAAGTGGGACCTGGAAAGTGTGATACCCTTGCAATGACTGTCTTGTGTTTCAGAGTAGTCATACTTCTACCAGGGGGTTGATTGTAGTCTAAAGAGTATTTCAGAACAAATTTAAAACAGGAAAATATTGTCATTTGCAAAATATAAAAATAGGCTCAGTTTGTGTTGCATTAAATACATCTCAAAAATCAAGCATCATAACTTCTAATTGGTTGAAGCTTAATAATGTGGGAGTCTCTTATTTGCTAAGGCTCTACTTAGGATTCTCAGATCTTTTATTAAGCTTAAATTGGTAGGTTTATATTTTAAGTAGATATATTTCTTCATTGCACATGAAGTTCAGCCATGACTTGGCTTTAAACAAATGACATAATTATGCAAAACTATCTAAACTCTTTTATTTTACTGTATACTAGACAGTCAGAGAATTAAACTTCGCTTTGAGATGAAAAAAATATTTTCTGATACTGATACTTTTTTTCAGATCATTTGTATCTTGTAGGGTAGGAAAAATTCCCTTCTTTATTGGAAACCTCGTGACTGAGACCTTAAATCATTTTGCTTTATTAGATCGTTCTGCATTTGGAAATTAAATGATGCTGCTTTAAAAAAGAAATTACTCCAAGACAATTCTGTCTCTTGCTTGTCTGACATCAGGGGAAGGGAGGAAAAAGAAATCAGAGAGCTTCTCCTGGATGAAAGGAGTTACTTGAAAGTGAAATGTGCAAATCCATCAGTGATATTTTAATAATGCTGGGTCATGTTGAGTTCTGAATAATTTAATCATTTGGTGTATGTTTGCACTTCTGTATGAGACTTTGTTGGAAAATACCTTTTTAATGACTGACTTGAATCCTGAACTATTTTTTTAATAACCTCAATGTTCATGTGATAGTTTTATAAATCTGAGTGTATAATAAATTTATACTTATTAAATTCTTCATAAATATAGCACAGTTCCTCTCTCTGCAGTATAGCTATCATAGGAACTGAAGGATACTGGTATAACAATACCAGAAAAGTTAGGTTTTTATTGGGTGTAAGCAACATATGTAACCATATCAGAATCACATTTTATTATGTACCAAGTCAGAATCACATTTTATTTTTTTGAAAGTTGCGCTTTTTGAATGACTTCTCAGTAGAAACATTTCTGCTATGTTTGTGTAGTACCTACTGTGAGGTTATGATTAGTTCTCTTTGCTGATGACCTTCAGCCCAATTTAAGCCTGAAAAAAATTTCTGGGTTTTTTTCCTTCATCAAGCCACTTGACTAAAAGCTTGAATTTTTCTCTCCTGCCTTTAATGACTGCCTGTAATGAACAGCAGAAGCATTACTCTTGGTTTCCATATATTGAATTCTAGGGGCTTCAAAATACTGTGGACATCAGGCAAATTATCAGATTTTCTTAATAATATATTCATTATTGCTAATAGAAAACACATCCACGCTTCACAAGATTTTCACTTTAGATAAAGGTAATTGTTTTAATAATGGAAAAGGAGTATTGAGAGTATTATAGTAAAATCAGGAAATATTTTAGACAGCATTTTTCTACTTGAATATTTACCAATACTGAAGAAAACATCAGCAGTGAGTAACCAGTTTCCCCTTTTAAAATATTTATGTAATAAGGAACCTGTAGTAAAAGTACATGATTCTTTGCATGGCTTTATTTTCTTAAGCCACTTATTTTTTATTTGCTTAACATAAGCACATTGCTCATCTTATTCTTTTGCAGTCTGTCTGAAAGGTACACTCCCACTGTACTTACAATAAAATTATTTCTTTAAGGATACATATAGTAAATATTAGTTTACAAATACAGAAGAGTTCCAGCACTGTCTCAGTGGATTCTGAAGCAGGTGTAAGACTTTGCTATGCTGTTAAAGAATTAGAACTTCAAGGATGCTCTGAGGCATATGTATTCCATAACCACAAACTAAGTCTGTTGTTCCAAAACATCCAGGATAGCTCCTAATATACCAGGAGTAACATCGGTGGCATTCTCTGCAGGTGCTCGTGGGGACTTGCAGAGCTCTGAGGATGTGAGGCTGCCCTCGCTGGTGACCTCATAATTTCCAGAAGCAGGCGGAGGTGGCAATTATAGCTATGGCCACTATCTTGAACCTTCTGTAGTAGGTGATGAATTGTAAATGGCTAGACCCGGTGCACAACAATAAACTCAAATAAATCTTCAATGTGTAATAATGACAAGACTGAAAGACTGGCAGTTATAACAAGGCTGCTGTTGTCACCCACTTTACTGTAGCCTTGATATCCATCATTATCAGCTGGAGCTAGCTCAAGAGCCGGACAAGAAGGTCTGAAGAAGGATGAGTTGTTTGCGCTGAAGCGTCCAGTAGGTCCCATCTGGCAGAGAGTAAATGGGATTTTTTTGCCTGATCACTGGGCCAGAGCTGTCCATCATTTTGGGCAGATATCTGATCACTTCACGCTGTGGGACAATATGGCTTTGCGCTGTTTGGTACAGCAATGGCAATTAAAATAACTAAATTTTTCATTCATTTCAAGCTTTTGTTTTATGTTAGCTGAAGGTGATCCTAAGAGGGAATCTTTGCATTAGAAGACCTTGTTATTTCTTTGATTCAGGAAGTCAAGTGAGACCAGTCAATGCCAAGTTACTGAAAACTTTAAGTTGTAATGCAAAAAGATTTATAAATACATGTACAGTGGACCTTTTTGTCTGTTTTCCTAGTCATATGCTTAGGAGTACCTGAAAATATCAAAATAGAACACAGAAACTGTCAGAAATGCAAAATCATCTTAAATGCTTGTACAGAAGTAGCAGGGTTGCTTAGCCCCTGGCAAGTTTCTTGTAATTACTATGAATCCTAATTGTCTTAATGCATCTTAACTTGATACTTTTCTCTGCTAACTACAACTCTACTGGGTTTACATCACATGAGTAGCTTTCAAATGAATTTATTGGACAAGCATGAAGGATTATTCCCCAAAATGTTGTAGGCAAAAAATAAAATGTGAAAACTGAATACTGCTTAGTTTAACATGGCAGCTTATCTAATATTCGTTTGATCTTTAGACTTTTCAATCAGATCGTAGGATTAATCAACATAACATGCTAATCAGCAAATCCCAGATTGATTTGCCCTGCCTTAGAGGTATAACACGTCTTCAACAGAAGACAATTTAGTTTATTGAATATTAATTTATGAAGTCAATATAATTGCACTTTGTAAATTTGTTTTGTAGTTTTGTTTTAAGATACTTAGTTGCAAGAAAAAAAATCACGTCATAATTTTAAAATGAAGGTGATTTTACTAGAGGTTAGAATTTTATAGTATCTAGATTGCAAGCTGCTTAACAGCAGTTTGTTCTGTAAAGCTGTCTTATTTTGCATTCAGGGTAGTTCTTAGAAAGCTTAATCCTGGCTTTAAAAGATTCAGAGTTGTGAAGTGATGCATTATAGATATGTAGATCAGGTGTTCTTTTAATTTTAAAAGTATTAAGTGTGATGGGAAAGTGTTTTTCAAGCTTTAAGGTTTTTGTTTATATTTTTTAAGTGTTAAATTTTATACAGCCTCAGCTGCACAATAGTGGTTATTTTACAAACATTTTAATGTCTGTGATGATTAAAAGTCTATAATGCAGGTTCAGTAACTGATGTCCAGGCCAACTGACGTACCATCATTCATTTTTTCTTTATTTCATAATAAATCTTGAAGCCTGAAGGCATTAGACCCATGCAGATTTTTTTGCATTTTAGTGTCTTGACAGAGTAACAACTTCCATATTTGAAGTAGCGGCATATTGTATTCCATCTCTATAGACTTAGCTCAAAACAGCGGTAGCCACATGAAAATATATGTCAAGAACACTGTTTTCTCATATTGGAATTTAGGCAATTTGTTTTCAGTCAGAGAGCTGTTTCTAACCTATTTTTGGAGCCCCTCTGTGGCCTGACCATACGTTCTAACATAATTTATGGTGGCACTGTAACATATGGACTTTTCATCATTGTCCAGCTGAAATCCTCTGTTGGACATGGATGCAACCCCATACACAAGCTCCCAAGGCAGGTATTTTAGAGTACTATTTAGTTTTGTGTAAGCTGAATTAATCAGTTTGTCTAGCATGCTGTCAGGGTTGTTTTGTGCTCTTTCTTTTTGCCAGTAGTAAGAATATTTCCTGTGTGTATTTTATCTACAAATTGTCAATTAAATTTGGAATTTTTAGCAAATAAAGTAATTCCTGATGAGCATAAGCATCATGAGATCCCATAACTTCAGGTTCGTTTTGGGCTGGGCAATACAGAAACGTAAAGCAAAACCAGTCCTATACCCAGGGAGCTTTGCAGTTTTAAATACCCAGAACAGTAGAAGCAGGAAGCAAAAATGTTAACTCCAAATACTGATACCTTGTGATTGAAACAATATTGTGTTTTTAATGGGTGTGGGGCTTTTCTATTGCTTTTTGGATGGGAGAATATAAATTAAAGGGGGTGGAAAGACAGTAAGGGACAGGTGTGGGAAAAACAAAGGAAGGACAGTAAAATAGAATGGCAAGAATTTGGAAGAATTTGGAGACAGGTCACAGAATAGAAATAAATTGAAAGGCAGAAGGGAGGGTTGTAAGTGCTTTTGTTATTCTTGCATGTAGGAACTGATACAGCTGATACTAAGACTTGGCAGTAACTGGGAACTGTGAAGTGATATAAATACTAATAATAATAATAATATTGTTGTCTAATAGTCTTTTAAAAATTGTTTAAAATTTTTTCTCCATATACCTGTGTTTCTTAAAGTCTATGTCCAACCAAACAGAAGAATTGAGATTAAAAATAACGTATAATTGTAGAAGGATCGGTCTCTTAATTCCTTTTTGTTGCTGTTGGTTTTAGTGTCTTTGTTTTCCGTATCTAAGAAATCTTAATTGTGCTAATTAGAAGGTGAAGTATGGGGGATTTTTTAACAGTGTGTCTCAAAAAGTTGAGTTTGTTTCTCTTCTAAGTAAAGACAGACACATTTACCAAGAGGATATCAAGCCAAAGATGTCAACACCTACAAAGTACACTTCAGTAAAAATTTAGCTAGCTTCTGCTTGCTACAGGAAAATAGATATTTTCTTTTAAATAATTTGTTCTGTTCTGTGGTGTCATGTTCAGTGCATGTGTTGATCACTGGGCATTTCAATGCCAGGTCAAAAAGAAGTCACACATAGCAACGTACAGAATTAACAAGTGTACAGGTATGACGGAAACCTGGTTTTTTGTACTGAGCTTAGACGTTTGAGTGACTCAGGATTGTAGGCAAGTTCTCTCTCTAGCTGTTGATGTGTCACCGAGCAGAATGGCAAGTAGGACCTGTGGGCAAGAACCAAAGCAAGCAAGGATGTAAACTTTAAGCTCTTAGATTTCCTTTCTTGAAATACTTCAGCTTTTATTTTCAATCAGTCTGTTGTAACATGCACCAACCTTTTGTACAATTATATACATACATTTGTATTGAATTAATCCTTTGGTTAAAGGTATGTTTTTTTAAATATTGCAGTTTTGCACACTAATTCAAGAGTTGTTAAGGGTCTGTGTAGCTGCAGAAGATCTGGCTTATGATCATGGAGGTGTGAAAATTTGTGATAGGAAGAAATTCCTAAGTTCTTTTTCAACTAAACTTTGAGCACACTTCATATCAAATTTGAGAAATAAAAGTAGTCTGGATTAATACCCTTAAAGGAGTTGCAAGCTTTCCTATAGCTAGTGCTCTGATAACCCCACATCTTTTTGTTATCTGACTAGGTTTTCTCTTAAAAAAATGAAACAAAAAACCCAGAAGCCTACAGAGAAAGCACCTCTAAAACACTGTAATTAATTTGTCATCAGAGCACTGAACTGTAGTACTATTTATTAATTGAATCAGTGAGTGTATTTAGTTTGCAGTGAAGTTGTTAACACAGTGGATTTTGCAGGCATGGATTTGAAAACCTGTGTGTAAAGTGTCAGTTTTCTCAGGATCAGCCCAATACTGGTGGTTATAGTAATGTATTTATCACCTGTTGTACTAGAATGATGTTTTCCTCTCTTCTGCAGCTGCAGTTACGTGGCTTTTTACACAGCAGGTCTTTTATTGTGTAAAGAATTAGTACAAGGAAACCTTATGAATTCATAATTTTGTTCATAGAAACCTACTGTGTAAGAGAAGTTGCATGGAAGCAAAAGTGTTTTAGTCTATTATTGGTAGTAGAAAATACACACTTAAACACTTAAATGCTGTCAAGCTTGTAGCAATTGCCTCAAATTTTTTTCAGCTGTTCCCTGCTTGATCATCATAACGTAAAAAAAAAAAATTACTCAGGTTTTTGAAATGAGATAATCATCACGCCAATCCAAGAATCTTTAAACAGATGTACTCTTGCTTTGTTTGTTCAGTTTGTTCCTCTAGTGTTTGTCTTTAGAAAGCTAGTAATTCTAACCAAAGAATATATAGAAAGAGTTATGATAGTACCTCGTTTAGCCCAATTTGTACAGGTGTATTGCAGCTCACCTTAGTTGTTCTTTAATATGATGGAGCACTATCTCTACACCAGAAACTGTCTTGAAAATCTGAGCTAGTTTTATTATAAAGCTCAGACTCCTTCTCATATATCATTGCTGATATTTTTAATTTCATAACTGCCATTTCTACTGTTTGCATTTGCAGATTGTTTATTCTAGAGAAAAAAATTCCATCATTTAAATCTGTGATATGAGCTGATTATTTGGATGTAATCCACAGATAAATTCTGAAAGACTCTGCAATCTCTTAAAATGGTCATTCATCATTTCGAGGAAAACTTTTAGAAAGCCTGTGCAATTACAGGATAATTGTTTAATTGCACATCTTAATTATTATATTTCTTTCTAAACAAGTTATATATATTTGCACTAATTACGCTACCAAAATGCTTAATTACAAAATTATAGTTGCATATGGGGGAGACTCTTATCTGCCTGCTGAAAAAAAGTTTGTAGCTTGTATTCTGCAAGCAAATTTTTGTTCAAAATTAATATGTCTTACCAAAAAAAGATTGCATACTATTGTAGTATTCTCAGGTTGAACAGAAATAACAAATGGTTGTCTGAGAGAATTATTCATAATGCTCTAGCTGAAGACAGAATAGGGATATACCAGCAGATGGAATAATAGAAGCGATTCAGTATGCTGAATTGGTGTTTAATTGTTATAGCAAAGAACAAACAAAACCAGTTTTTACAACAGGACGTGATCTGTAACTACTGTCGATACCCACATCACGTAGTCCTTCACTCTCACATCTATATTTCAGTATCCCATCTGGACTATCATTATTTTATTTTATTTTTTAATATATATGGCACTGGCTTATTTAATCACTGTGGAGAATGCTCCCAGCCTTTGTCGTATCAGTCAATAGTGAGTGTCGGCTTTGACTTAGCTTTCTTTCTAAATCGTGTTATTTGGCTGTCTTGCTAAAGAAACAACCTTTCTTTTTCTGTCTTTCTACACAATTTTAATCTTTTGCTCAGGCTCCCATCTTTCTGTATTTTCTGTTACAGTTTCTTGTCTAGCCTTGACAAAATCATTTTTGGCTGTTTATATCCATTTAGAATGTGGTGACAAAGATGGTTTTCTCAGCTGAAAGTCTTTTCACATTATTCTTCCACCGCCTTCCCTTTCCCAATTTTTTTTTTTCCAAGTTTAAGATGCTTTTCTTTTTCATAAGATCCTTTCAGGTTTGCTTATTGCAGGCACCCCTCCAGTACATAAAAGTTTCTGAGTTTAAAATGTAGTTTAAGATTCATACCTTGCTTTTAGTGCTTTTGTATGGGGTTTGTTTCTTTTATTGTTCTCTTATCAATTGTGCCATGTAGTTCAATGTACAAGGTTCTAAGATTATAATTTCATTTTCCTGCTTTTCTTTATCATTCACCTCTAATAATGAATGTAGTCAAACTGACACCTTAAAGCAAAAGCAAAACCAAAACCAATTCCTCCAATATGATGATATCAGTCATGCTTCCTTGTACTGTCACTTTACTTTCAGTTTCAAAACAAAGCAGTTAGTTCTTGGGTGTTTTTCTATAAAGCTGAAAAACCTCCATCATTGCAGTCTCCCTATGCATTTTGCCACATGGTCCATGATCT
Source organism: Cettia cetti (assembly GCA_013401135.1). Classification (NCBI taxonomy): domain Eukaryota; kingdom Metazoa; phylum Chordata; class Aves; order Passeriformes; family Sylviidae; genus Cettia; species Cettia cetti. The sequence continues at coordinate 121,351 of VZUI01022511.1, forward strand.
TATCCTAGAAAAGTTGTCTTTCATGTATCTAAATCTACCTTCTTGCAATCCTGTGTTTATTATGTTAATAGTCAGATTAAAATTTACATGGTTTCTTACTGTCTTTGAAGGCTTGTATGACATTCTTTCCCTTTGTTTTCTTCACATGAGCCACCAAAATGGTGTGTGAGGAAGTTGTGGTATGAGGAACCAAAATCCTTTCACCACTGTTCAATCATGTTGGAAGAGACAGCAGTGGGTCATCTAGTGCAACCTCCCTGTTCAAGGACAGTCATCTTAGAATGATGTCCTCTTCATGAAATTATCAGTAATTTGGTAGCACACAGCTTACACAGCTTTTTATAAGAAACAACAGTGAAAGGCTGGAGAAAGCCCTCAAGGGGGAAGTTTTATAAATGTCTGTCCATACCCTTGAACAGGGTTTTGATAAACCAGTATTCTCTCAGGAGGGGAGTTGGGAGTTTAACTAAATAAGTCAGTCGCCAAAACCCAGCAGACTCTTTCAAAAGAGCTGTGAAAGCTTGATTTTTCTGCACTTGCCACAGTTAGAGTGCCTGTGTACTAGTTCCTGTAACTTACTGGGGTTATTATAAAGCTTTGGATTCTTCACTTTTTGCTGTTCAGTATCTTAATCAGGCTCTTTGTGGAGTGCTGCTAGGAATATGTCTATTGGAAAAAGATTCCCCATCTGTAATTATTTCTGAAGATGATCAGCTGTGATTTTAATCCATTATATATACTATATGGTGTATTGATTTTTGACTAATGATAACTTTTAATAGACCTGTCATGGAGTATCAAGTCAGATTCTTTAGAGAATTCTTCAGGCTTAGCTGTACTTCATAACCTTTATATGATGCAGCAAGTGTAGTCACCTTAAAACAGTTGTGTTATCTCAGTTGATGAGACTTAAGACATTCTTCCAAGCATGTCAGGAGGATCAGTGTCACAACTCTGTTACCTAAGAGATGGTGTCTCACACCATAACCAAACAATAAACCTTTTTTTTTTCCCACCCACAAACACGATTTAGTATCAGTAATGCTGTGTCTGATGGTGTGTTTGCTTAATTTGTTTAATTAACACCTAAGAGAATTTGGAGTCGGATAAAGAAGAGTTTTATTTTTTCCAGAGAGATGTGTATGTGTTCTGTGAGGACACTTGTGAGTAGGGAAAGTAAACAAATGATCAGTTTTATTTATGTCTCGGCTTCACTGCATGGATGTAGACAAGTGATATGACCAGATAGTAAAATCCTTGGCCACAGTTTCCATGGATGAATTCTTGGTCTTTCATATACAGTCACTGCTGAGAGCTGCTTAGTCTTAGTTTTTCTGAAAAAGTATTCTTCTTTCAGTTCCTAAACTAAAGCCTATTTTCGCTCTGCTACATAACTTTATGTTTATGGAAGGTGTTTTCTGACACCAATTCTTAAATGGCTCAGTTTGTGAATAATGTAAAGGAAGAGGTTTTTACATCTCTCAGTGGTTAGGTAGTTATCAGATTATTGTCAAGAAAACTTTAAGGGACTTGAGATAAAAAGTATCTTTTTGTTCTTAAGTATTTCCTCTTATGACTGCTGACATTTTAATCTGTTTCTATGATTGCATGTTCTAGTTTTCAATTGAAATATTTTTTCCTAGTAATATTATTTTGTTCATAAGAAATATGGCATACTTTACATCTAAATACATACTTTCAGAAAAAGGAATCTTCCTTTTTAGAGGAAAGATACAAAGACATATATACACACTTTGTGCACTAACATTTTAATTTCTTTTTTTTTTTTACAGTTAACTGAGGTAACATCCTAGTATATGAAACAATAAAAATCTCAATATATGAGATTGTTGTTAAATTCACAAGTTCTTATCAAGGCCATATTTTGTGGAGGATACAAATCTGAAATAGAATGTTAGAAAAACATTGGGTGACTCTTCAGATATATTGTGCTTTAATTTATAATGTATAATCTATACATACTGTATAAACTATATAAAGAATCAAGCAATCATGTCTTTCGGTGTTATCTATTGCCATCATTCCCCATGCATTGAGGCTCTCACTATAGCTATTACTATAAAACGTTCCCTAAGTACATAAAGGCTCTAATCGTTAAGATTTTTATTACCAGCCACACATACAGAGCTGCAAATTGCCTTGTTTCAGATTTATTATGTATTACTCTAGAAATTCTATAAAGATCAAAAGAACTGATTACAATGTTGACCTTTGCATTAACTCATCTGAATTTAAATTCAAGTGTTTGATTTGGGAAAATAAGTCCATTTATCATAGGTCTGCTACTGAGGGGATTGTGCAGCCCTGATTGGGAGTGCTGAGACCAAATTTATTTATTGAGCATGGGCTTGAAATTGTTTGTAGGACAAGAGGAACAAAAGTTTGACCTGCCATTGTGTTGCACCCGGGGAACAATGTGGCAGCTGCCCTTTTCAAATATCTAGCAGTTTGTTTTTGCTGAAGAACAAACAGATATTTATAGTTTAAATACATTTAACTACTTCAAAAAAGGAAGCCAATAAGCCTTTTCTCCTCATGAAATAATTAACTGTTAAATACAAATATTACAGTCTAGCAATGTGGAAGGAGGTGTGGCATTCTAGATCTTGGCTTTACCTTTCTCAAGTCCTTTTGAAGCTTGCTGTCCTGGAAATATAAATATTTATGAGTGTACATTTTAGAATTGACTCCTCAGCTAGTAGAAGGATGGTAGCTTTATCAATTAATAAATTGTAGCTCATTATTCTGCATGTCTATATCAGCTGAAAGGCCAGTCCCTTCTGAAAAGTAAATAAGTGAAAGAAATTGGAACTAACAAAGGTGGAAATCATGTATCCATACTACTCTCTGTACTAGTGTTCACTTTCTGAAGTGAACTGCTAAATGTGGGGATTTTGTCAAAAAACTGCAACTTTAACATTAAAATGTTGGAGTTGGCAGTTTTGTGGGTTTAGTCTGAGGTATTAGTGTGTGAGAAACATAATTTACAACTTAAAGGTATCTCCCCTCTGGTTTGGAATAAACTTGTTATATTTAATGTAAACTTAAAGTAATTAAATTTTGATAGAATGCAAGTCTTTATTTGTTCATCAGGTAGTGGCAGCAGGTGTTCAAACGGTGCCGCGATGCACGAGGTTGTTTGTAAAACAGGACATCTCTGTTTGCATGCTTGCGTTCTTACACTAAAGCTGTTAAAGGCACTGGGGCCGCAGTGATAATGCCAGTATGTTTATTACTGTTTTACTTGGGTTTGTTGTTTTTTTTTAATCTTAAGGGAAATATATACTAAAACCAATTATTTCATCAGAAAATGCTTTAGTTGAAACTTCGGTATGTCGGGAATGTGATGTCCCACCTCTCTCCTCAAACTATTCAATTAAAAGAAGAGACAAATGAAGATGAAGTACCATTTCTGGTATGAAAAGAGGCTTGTCTTGCCATGTGAGTTGCAACACTTTAGACTAAAGTCACTCCAGACAGCCAGCAGGAAGTGTAGGTTTGAGAAAATAAAGTTAATATTTGTTCCACTCCTAAATTATATGTCTAGATCTCTTTAGGATGCCTAGCAATGTCTGCTTTAGGAAATTACTGTTTAGTGGAGGCATTTTTATTTATGGATCTAAGTCATATGGCTGAGAAATTAAATGCTCCTAGTGGAGTTGCATTTTTTGTCTATTAGGAACAATCCAGCTTTTAAGATATGAATATCATACGTTAACTAAAAGTGACACTGCTGCTTAGGGTTCCTAGGGCTTTCCATTTTCAATTACTTTAAAGATTACCCACCCTATTTTTCTGTTGCTGCATGACATCTTTAAAACTTCGTGTTTCAAACTTCAGATTTTCCCTTCTAAGAACCGAATTTGAATGATGACCCAATAATAGATGAGGGCTGCTTTAATGCATGCAAGGGGTTGTAAGTACATCCTGTCCTAGCCAGCCTTGGGTTTTATGGGTTCTGAAGTCAGCAAACTTTAAAAACAATTGTGAGGGATATTGTCTCATCTCTGGTGTTTATTCTCTTTTAGGCACCTAGTGAAAATTTCAGTGCTCTATTAAAGTAAATGGCTGGATCCTTGGGGAAATTAGTGGGGTTTTTGGTTGGGATTTGCTAGGTCTTTTTAGTCTACTGCAGTGTGTGTTATCTGCACCATTGTCTGTAGGTTTACGTTTTTGCTATGTGAGGAAATGTATTCCAAAGTTGAAAGGAAAGAGCTTAATTGTATTAGGGGTAAGATTTCATTCTGCTCAGAAGTTGATAGACATTTATCTAATGAGGGTTCCTGAGGAACTGTGCAAACTTGAACTTTCAGGGACTTCTTTTCCAGAATTGTTAAACTGGGAGTTTAAAAATCCTAAGGAATCCTAAAGCACTTCTGGGAGAAAATATTATTCATACAAAGATGAATGTTCTTGTGGCATGAAGGCATTCATTGCTTGACTCTGTCAGATAAAGGAGAACACTAAAATGTTTGGGGTTTAAAAGTGGCTCCTTCATTTAAACTGCAGTAATTTCCAAGCATAGTTTGAAAAACTGGTACTACACATATACCTAAGTATATGTGTAGTAACAGAATCCCTTGGTTCTCCCAACCCTTGCTTCCAACTCTTGTCTTTTAAATTGTAAAATGGTAACTCTGTTGGCATGATAAAGAAAACATACTCTTATTGCCTGAGGATTTTCTGGAAGGATGTCATGTGTCAGTCTTCATGTAATCAAGGGAGATTTCCCCTGTTATTCTCTGTTTCTGTGTTTACTATTTGACTTTAAACTCTAAACCTTGAAAATAGAATTCTTCCTAAATATTTTTAAATGGCAGAAATAGCACAAATATTCAGGTTTAGCAAACTACAATGTTACAGAATTCTTGAATCAATCCCAAGCACTGCATTGTGTTGTTCATTTATTATGCCTTTCAGTAGATGTTTTTCTCATAGTAAACTATGATCTTACCTAAAGATGAATTAAGCCTATTCAAAAAAATTCCAGGGGCATGGAAGAATCCCACAATAAAAAAGAGTAATTTTTCATCACAGTAAAATGGTGCTAAAATGGTGGATCATACAAAATTATAGGAAAAAACTTCAACAGTTTTAAGGTAAGACACAAATGGAAAATGTACGCTTGCTAATTTGGCCACAAAATATCTCTTGAATAGTTTTATATGGAAGCTTCTGTAGCTCATAGGCTTTCACTTTAAATCAATGAAAATAGTAGTACAGTCCCCATATCTTATGATAGAAGTAAGTAGGTATTTGGTTAGAGCAGAAGTTCCAGAGGTGATCTCTTCGATCTGCAAGTAAAAGCAGGAAATAACTCTAAATTCCTGTAGTAGACTGAAGACAAATACATTTCTGGAAGGGTTTCATGGGAATAGTAATTTACCCTGTACCAGAGATAAACTATCTAGCTGTGTAAGGAGATGAGGCAAATAATTTTAATGGGGTCTTTAAAAAGAAAACAGAAGATTTCTGTTTGCATAAAGTTAGATGAATATGAAATTTTCGAGGTTCGGGACACTTCATTATGTGTGAATCTCGTTTCGTTGATGTTATGGATGATAAGCTATGCAAAAGATGTATGTCTGCATCCCTCAATTTCAGAACTGGAAAGATATTAATTTTTTTTTCTAAAGATTATTGTGTGTAAGAGTTGCTTTTCCAGGAAGGTGCCTTGAACTATGTGGCTAATGCCACATTTTCCCCCACCCTACGAACAGGCACCCCCTCAGTGCGCACCATCTTTTGATGGGTAGATGAACTCTAATTCAGTAGTAAGATGTTTCATTCTTTATGAATATGACAGGCTTTGATGACTTACCAGAATTTTCTGTAAGTTTTCTTTTTTCCATTCAATATTTTGCTCACTACATGGCTACATGCCGGAAGAACTTGAAAATGTTCCCAAATATTTCATGGCACTTATGGCACCTTCTCAGTGAACATCTATTTCTTGCCAACAGCATTCCACTTAATTAATATATCACTGTATTTTTATTATTTTTAAAATAGTCCATAAAATGTCAACGTTTATTTTGTTTTGTGCTACTTAAATATTTGTGGGTCATAATGCCAAACTCAAATGACTGTTTCCCTGAATTTTTCTTCTTGGCAGCCTACACAATTTAATGCTATCAGGCATATGATATGTACAACAGAGTTTTTTGCCAATATATACAATGTATTGAATGCTGCCATCAAATGTTATTTCATAAGAGATTCAGCCAAAGTTGTGGATGTGCCTGATTTTTTTTTTTTCGCATAAATTGAGCTGTTTAGAAATTCTTCCTAACAGAGTTCTTCTAACTCTTCATAAATGTTACAGTTTTGGTTTTTGTTTTCCAGTTAACTTTGTGGAATGTAGTATTTATGCTGTTGGTGTCCAGTTAGTAAGTGAATAGATGAGTTTTATCTCGATCAGCAATTTTGATTTTTTTTGGAGAAATCTGAGCATTGTATCAATAGTTTGGAACGCACCATGTTTTCTAGTGTTAAGCCTGCCTGCAAACTAAACCAGTGAAAACATGGTTTAAACATTAATCCTAGTATGACAAGTTACCTCAATTCAGCCTCTATTCTTTGTTTAAACTTTTAGGTGTTCGGTAAGAAATGGAATAGACCATCAACATAGTATTGCTTCAATAGCTAAATTAAAGGTACTGATGCTGAAAGTTGCATCTAGTAAGCAAACATCACAAGTATGCTTCGGCAGCAAATGAAATGAAAAATTAATAACTCACTTCAAAAACTTAGTACCACAACCAACTTGAATGGCAAGCAGTGGGTTCAGCAAGGCTTTGTATTGGTGATATTTACTCAGCCATTTTGGAGATGGTAGAAAACATGAATGTTGTTGTATTGACTTGATGTCTTTGTCCCATGAATAAAATAGAGAGATTCAAAGAATTCCTAAAGCACCACTTATAAAGAGATAGTTATTGTTATCTTTTGGCAGTCTATTAGTTTTTATTTTCCTGACGATTTCTGTGAAGGCAGTCTTTTCCAAATACTGTCATTTTTGTAGTAATATTTGCACACAAATTTCATTTTGGCTAATTTTCCTATTCCATCCTTCCCAAACTAAAATCAAATACGTATTCCAACATCTCATAGAAGAAGGCTTAGTTTTTAAATACTGATAGTAAAAATACTTTCCTTGACTGAAAGTGAATTTCGCATGATGGAGATCATCAGATTATACCATGAATAGCCTCTGAGCACGTATAAATTTTGAGCAGCGGTTTATGGGCTGTCACTCATAGATTGCTGTTGAACACAATGTACTTCCATTTCTCTGTCTTGGATGTTGTTTTGATGAGTCATGTCATACTGTCATAGCAGTTGTAAGTTTTAAGAACCATTTGTCTTTATTAGGGGCTAAGTTAGCTCAAGGTGTTTCTGTAATAACATGCCCATAAAAACGTAGAATGTTGGGGTTTGGTTCAAGATCTTCTCTGTGTCAAAGATTCTCTCTTGGCTTCTCTTATTTTTTTCATCCCTTAATAACAGAGAAAATAATCTTCTAACTCCTCAAGAACAGCTTAGGTTTTCCTTGAAGTTTTGCTAGCAGTTGCTGATAACCAAAGGCCAGAATTCTATGATGTATGATGTCTGCCCTGAGGTGGGTAGAAAGTCAGTCCTCTCCAGGACCTGGCAAGATGTGCTTTACAGCTTTGTGTCTGAAAAATAGTGCTGTTCTCTGTGCCCTGCAACACATAAAACACTTGCAACAGAGAGAAAAGTGTTCTTTACTTGATTCTCTATATGATCAGGACCCAGCAAACCAGGTACTCCTTTTGTTCTTGTTTCTACAGTGATGCTTTGTAAGCAGAAAATATGGTTTTGGTAGGAAGACATTTCCTGTACATGGTTTTATCAGTAATTTCAGAAGCCTAATGCAACTAATGTGTTGTTGAGTCACCAAAACCCATTTTCATGGATCTGGCCAGAAAAGTAAAATTGATGCTGCCAGAATCATCAGGGAGAGAGAATTGTCTTTTCCCCCATGTAATTTCCAGGAGCAGAGGAGTCTGTAAATGAGAACAGTGCCCTGATTTCTGTCCTGCAACAGAGGCAGCCACTGTCCTCACTTACACAGACACACATCTAGGGAGTACTTAAACTCTGTTTTCTGTACATTGTTTTAGGTTTTCTGAGAGCAAAAGTTTTTCATATACTGAACACAACTTTCTGACAGAAACACTGTAAAACGCCATTTACTTGAGAGCACAAAACCAACAATGCTGCTTCATCTTGCTGGAGGAGCAGACAGCAAATAGAGGCAGCATTCTACTCCTCGAACACAGGCTTCCCTTCCTTTGTGAATTAATGTTTTGGGATAGTTATCACTATAATGCATTATAAGTTTAAATTACTGTAAGGAGCTCTAGGCTCTCTTAAGATCATACTGTGATGTTTTCCATTGTATAGGGCTTGATACTGTACAACGAGAACTTCAGAGTACTCTTATTGATAAGGAGGGATTTGGGAGTAAGATAATACTATTTAGTCTTCAAATCAAAGTTGATGATGTCTTTGCACAGTCCATTCATGAGCTTAGCCATCAGTAGGATACATCTTTGGGATATTGGCATTACATTAGAAATTAAGAAATGCAGTGCAACCTTATTCAAGTGTTGATATCCCAGTGTGGCACTGCTATTAAACCTAAAAAGCTTGGAGTTTATTGTAAAATGTATGAATGGAATTCCCACTTTTAATTTTAATTTTTTTTTCCTATTACAACCTCCTTGTTTCCATTTTTTCTATACTAGAAGTTATGAATTATTCATATTTGAAGACAAGGTGATGGAAAAGCTAGAGAATGTCTTGCTAAGAGGAATTATATTTATTTTAACATGTTTTAAAATATGTTTTATTTCTATGTCACTTTGCCTGGGGAGAAAATTTGAAAATGTATCTTAAGCCTGAATTTAGCTTGACCTTAAAAATGCCCGATGAAAAGTTGATTTCTGAGCTTCTGCATGCTTCTCCTGTTCATCTCTGCTGGCGTTTACAATCTGAAACAATGATTATAGTTGTATATTAGAAGTTCAGATGGCAGAAAAAGTGGCAAATACAGAAGGATTTCCAAAATCTTGTTACTCCTGTAAGCTCGTAGTGTGAAACATTTATTTACAGATCAGCTCAAAATAATGAGAAATGTCATCCACATACATACTATGAACAGTGAAACTGTCCAAGTTCGTGACTGACGCTCCCCTACAACCTTTTTCCTGTTGTTTTACCACTGTTGTGAGCCCTTCTGAGGAGAATTTCACTTGAAATGAAGAAAAATTGTTTTGTGGGCACTAATTATTTAAATGTCACGTAACCTAAAGGTCAAAAGGTCATACTTTCATTTTAGCAGTTCAAATGTGTGAATTTCACAACATCTGTTATTTATCAAACTGTGTGGATTTTGAAATGTGTTTTATTCCAAATCTTAGCAAAATGTGACCTTTTAATCCATAATCTTCTGATAACTGAAGTGTTTTCTTCACATGGGAAATTTTTGGGTACGCTGCTATCAGCATTCTGGTGTGCTCAGTCTTCCTATCATCTCCTTCTCCTGATATTAGTTCAGTTACTGCCTGGTTTTTGTTGTCCAGACTGTAATACAGCTCACTGGGTACCCCTTGGCAAAAAAAAAAGGTTTTAAGTTTTTCATGCAAATGAAACTTCAACAGCTCAGGACTTTAAACCCATACAGGACTGTAGGTGTTACGATAGGACACCATTTGGTGGCTGAGGGGAAGAGGAAAATTATCCTAGCAGATCTGTCAGGGGCTGCTAATCCTCACCTGCTTCCCAGTCCCTGGAAGTATAGTGATATGGAAGAGATGGGATCTCACTGTTCTTCTGTTTGCTGTAAGTACTTTTTCTGGAAGACTGTGGGCTTCAGTGCAAAACAGGCAGTGGGGCATTCTGTTTAATTGCAGTGGTTGGCCATTTCGTTTTCATTTCATTCATAAACGAAAATCCTTTGTCTTTTTTTGTTAATAAAAAGCCATTACTTGCAGGCTGCATTCTTGTCAGTATTTTTCATCTGTTTTCTGATGATAGAATCTAACATTAATGTGTCTAAATATGTTCATGAGTGTATAGATTAGTGGAACTCATGTCAGCATGTTTAAAGTGAGTTTTAATGTGTAAGTAAAATGGAAAGACTTTCAAGCAAATTATTTGGCTCAAAGCTCCATTTATATGGTGTGTGTTTCAAGCTAATAATCAGGGCTTACTGTGGGTCAGCATGTCATATCCCAGTGGTGTCTGGTGAGATGGAGGGTTATCTTCTATGTCAGCTAGATAACCCTGTGAACAATTTGGAGCAGTGGAGATAATGGGACTGAATTCTGAAATGAGGTGCAACTCTGAGATGGGGCAGAATTCAGAACAGGAGCTGGAAATATATCAGGAAATACAGAGCTGTGTGTGAGCACCACGTGGCTGCTTGTGAAGGCAATCACCTTTTGGCATCAGTAGTCACTTGTGTTTGCCAATAATCCTTCTGATAAGCTGCAATTAAAAAGTGAGAGAATGGTAAATCAGGTAATATTCCTAGAAAAAAAGAAAAGTGAAGTTAAGAAAGCACACTTCCTTGCTACTGTCCCTATTTTTGTCTTTTTTTTTTTTTAAATTTTGATACAGACATTGCACAAAAATCTAATAAGTACTTTGCCATGTTTTGGACAGCTTTTCTCCAAGCTGTGTTGTCCACAATTATTGTGGTTTAAAGAAAAAAAAATATAGTTTATTCTCCATTTTTCTTCACAAAGTATAATTTTTATGTACTTGGAGAAAATTGTAGGTCATCTTTGTGGCAGTAGACACGCTTTCATCCTTCTGGGTTTTAATTTTTTTTTTATTACTCTGTATTTTACTGATTTTAATTTTATATATAAGGAAAAGGCCAAATCTGTTTCACATTTATGAAGAGAGTAGTTATGTGGTCTCTGGTTTCATAAATCTCAGATGATGCAGCAAGCTTTCTGTTTGTGCATCTAAATCAAACTACTGATACTGCAATTGAAGTAATTTGCTCTTCATACTAAATATGTAGCTGGCATGAACAGATTATACACTACTTGAGTTTCAGGTTTTTCCACCTTTAGAGCTAGCACAGTACACCCTACACACTGTCATTTTGGAAACTGGTCTACTGCACGTATCTGTTTGTAGCGTGTATTTGGACAAATCTCAGGAGCACTGGCATTAAAGGCATTTTTCCCACTGATGTTGTATCATTCATCTTGTGTTTGCCATTTGTTTTTAGCCACAGCCTGAGTGAATAATGTAGCACTGACGAGTATAATCTTTCTGTTCCATTTCTTCCCACGCTGGATAACCTCAGCTGTAACTCGGAGCAGAAGCTTGGTGACTCCTGTAGCCTTTGGTCAGCCAGTAGAGGCCACTCACAGCTTGCGGCTGAAGCGGGGCGGCGTCTTGGAACTGGGGCTTTTGTTGTGTGCTTGGGGTTTGAATCCACACCGAGCCAGCTCAGGCTGCCCTCAGCTGGCATTGTACAACTGGTACTCTGCTAGGAGGAATTCTGCTCAGATACATAAATGCATGTAATATTGATGTTTTTCTGTTTCCTCTAATAAGTCCCACGGCAGCAGGAATAAAAATCACCTTCTGTACTTCAAGCAGACTCACAGCAAGTGCTTTGATGACATCCTTTGTTGCTGGTACCATCTTTACTCTCATTATATTATATTACTTCAACAAAGTAAGGAAATACCGTTACAGATCACTTTTGGGAGAAGGGAAAGGAGGGGCTTGTTTAAGGATTTTTTTTCCTGTTTTTCCCAAATGGAACCAGCATCTCTCAGATCAAGGCTCGTAGTCTAATCACTGCTCTGCTGCTTCCTCCTCCCTATATTATTGTGTGGCTGACTTACTTACTGATGATAATTTTACAAGGTGAAACCTTATTTCAGCATTTTAGATTATTCTTAACTAATAGGGGTACAGTCCCAACACTATGAAATCAAAATCCCATTGATTTAGTGAAGATTTCACCTAATAATAAGTTTTACATCTAAACAGCTGGAATATCATCATAAAGATATATATATATATATTTGTGTATATTTATGCAGCATATTATTCCAGCATTTAATTAGTAGCTCCATTTTCCAAATAAAGTAATTCTGGTTTAATTAGAATTAAATGTGTAAAATACTAGCTATTTACAGAGTACTGAAGTAACAAACTTTTGACCATTGCTTTGTTTTACAGCTGCCCTGAATATTTCCCTTTTCTTAATATAAAATATTGAAATACTGGTGTGTTTTTGCAATCAGGAGAATCTTATTTTTGCTTTTTTACAAGGAGTTGATTGAATTGAAATAAAAATAAGAATTTCTGGTTTGTATTTTCTTCTTGAGACTTTTAAGTGAGTCCATTTTTTGCGGTGTTGTGAGCTATTATTGGAGGCTTAGTGCCACATAGTGCTATTTCATATTAAATATTAGGAATCTCAGAAGAAACTCTCATACTGACTTCTTTGCAGATGGGAGACTTAAAATTCTCAGTTTACCTGATGCTTTCACCTTAGACCAGGTTTTTGTGTTACATTATGTATTAGTATTATTTCTTCTAATAGCTCCTCCAGTGTTACTGTCTTACACACCTAAAGACAGCAGGAATGCACTAAGAGATATATTATTACAGTGCATCATTAAACTTACTCTGCCTATTCTATAGTATGTAAAAACTGGTCCCTTTGACAAAGATTTAGGACAAAACATGGTGTGTGATATTTTTTGTTAATCTGTAACAGAAAACTTTATACTCAGGCCAGTCTGTTTTCAAAAAAGTACATTTTTGTTTTAAGCTTGTATTTGTTTAACTTCAAATTCAGGTTTTGTCTTAAAAGTAGCAGAGAAAAACTGAAATAGCAAAAGTTTACAAAAAATTTCTGTTCTTTGCTTTTATACATGGGATTTAAATTTTCCATTTTTCTCTGAAGTAGCTAGGTTCAATAGTAGAGTTTTCTTCTTTTTGTCTCTGATATTCTCATGGTATTCCTTTTCCATCTGTTAATCATTCAGTTGAAAGCTGTATATCAAGAGATAGAGGCAGTTTGATCAGTTGTGTGAAAAGAAATGTAGAGAAAACTCTTTAACAGTGTGTGAAATCACTGGAGAGATGGGGGAGCTGCGACATATTCTGTCACACCAAGAAACTTACTGATTCTTATTTTCTCTTTTTTTAAGAAAATACCTTAAGAGAAAATGGTAAAACATGTACAAGGAGGTGCCTCTTTGCTTTAGGATTAAAATTCATGTCTTTTGATCTATTTTTTAATAGTTTTTTTCTTTCCCTATCACTTGCCTGTATTTTGCAAGCAGAATGGCAATGGTCCGATGATTTTTGTAACACTGTGTTAGTAAGAGGTTAATTTTAAAGAAATATGACTAGAGGAGCAAGAAACTGGTATAGAACTATAGTGCCAGTGAGCCATGTCTTCATGGAGACTTTGTAGAGTTTGACTGAGCATCACTTAAAGGTAATCTGTGCATTAAAGAGATGCTTCTCTGGAGTGGTCAGTTTGGGCCCTTCAGCAAGAGTGTGCTTTCAGAGGGAATAAAAATGTAATGGTAATGTCAAGCAAGGATTATGGCAATGTTCCAGTAATGTATACTGTGAAAGCTATTTTTGTTTTCATAGTTTTCTGTATTGCTCCAAGTCAAATGTGCATGTATATTTTTTAAAAGATGTATTTTAAGTCCAGAACTTTGTTTAGGGCATGTACTTTCCACGGTTCCTAGTGGAGAAATGATATAAAATGAGTAATACTAAATAGGTGCTGAAAATAATAAGATACTGCTTTTAATCAGTGCAATAAAATGTGGAGAAGAGATTTTTCTCTTTTTCTTCCCTTAATATAGTTTGATTTAATTTCCTATAAATTGAAAATTGCAGATCTGTGAATTATGAATTTGACATTGTCATGCTGCAATTTCCTGCAAAATCCTGTTCTCTGGTATTTGATTTTAGTTGCATTTCATTTTGCAAAACAACTTATTTGCAGAAAATCCTGCCTGAGAAAATTGAATTTGCTGTGGAAATTTTTAAGCTTTAGTTGATCATAGCAGTTAATTTACTGAGCAGAAAAAGGAACCTGTTCTTTCATTTAGGAAAGCAGCTAGCTTATTTGTATAATTAGTGTCCAAAAAAGTTTACTGAATTTTTTCTGGTTTTGCCTGCTATGAATGTGACATATTGTGATGACTAAGCTAAGCTTTCAAGTCAAATACGTTCATAATTATTCATGTGGCTTTTTAAAGCACATCACAGACTCATTTAGATTAGGAAAAACCTGTAAGAAAGATCAAGTCCAGTCATAAACCCAGCACTGCCAAGTCCACCAAATCATAGCAAGGAAATAACATCCTGTAAAAAATGAGCTCAGTAGTATCTTTTCATTGCACATGCTATGGAGTGCCTGGCATAAAATCTAATTCAAAAGGCAAAAATATCACTTTCAGTGTTTAAAAACTTCTTAATCTGTAAGAAACTTACTTTTTCAGTAATAGAAAATATATCTGAGGAACAATTATGAATAGGACATAGTCTGTGTTTTTTAAGATAAACATAAATTATGATCAGGGAATGGATTTGCTAACTTGACTGTGTGATAACATGGGAAAAAATAGGGGGCAAGAAGCATGGATGAGTATGCATATTGAGGTTGTTTATATTATTTAAAATATTAAGAAAATATTGAGTCTTGAACACATCCATACTTTGGAACGAGCTTTGTATCATAGTGTCTTTAAAAAATAATTCATGATTTTTCATGGGCTATTCAGTAACTGAACATTAAAATATACTTCACATAAGCAGTAAGCAGAATTGTTAAGTAACAGTGTAGCATATTTTTGTTTTGCATTAATGTGTTGTGGTTTTTTCTTGGCACATGGTAATAACTTTTCTTTAAACTACAGCATGTGTAAATTAAAATAGCACTAACATATTGAATTAGAAGACGCAGAAATTGATCCACTAAGTTTATTCTTTATTTCTCCAGTCTTGGAGAAATAAAGAGTTAGCCTGTTCATATGAAGTGGTGATGTTCAAGCATCCCGTGACTGAGTCCCGTGACTGAGCTGTGGACACTTGGCTCCCTGTCCCTCCACAGTGTGAGCCCCTCAAAAGGGGAGATGATCTCACAGCATCCACTGCTGGTGCAGCCTCCCCTCCAGTGCTGTGTGCAGCTCTGGGCTCCACAGTTGAAGAAGGATGTGAAGGTCCTTGACCGTTTCCAGAGGAGAGAACAAGGCTGTTGA
Organism: Cettia cetti; assembly: GCA_013401135.1. Classification (NCBI taxonomy): domain Eukaryota; kingdom Metazoa; phylum Chordata; class Aves; order Passeriformes; family Sylviidae; genus Cettia; species Cettia cetti. The sequence continues at coordinate 136,671 of VZUI01022511.1, forward strand.
CAGCACTGGAAGGCATGTCCTGTGAGATGTGGCTGAGGGCTCCAGGCTTGTCTGTTTTGGAGGAAAGGAGGCTGAGGGGTGACCTCTTACAGCTTCCTGAGGAGGGGGAATAGTGATGGCCTGATCTCTTAGCCCTGGGACTCAGTGATACAACATGTGGGAATGGGGCAAAGCTGTGCCAGGAGAGGTTCAGACTGGACATCAGGAAGTATTTCTTTACCAAGGGTGTGTTCAAACACTGAAGCAGGGTTCTGAGAGACATGGCTGATGCCCCAAACTGGTCAGTGTTTTTGGATAATGCCATTAACTATATACTCTAAATTGGTCAGACTTGAATTGGTCAGGCATTTGGTGAAGATGATCACTGTAGGGTCCTTACAGCCAAAATGCTCTGTTCTCTGTAACTGGCATTTTAAAGTCACAGTTGAGGTGTTCAATATTATTTTTGCAGAGTGAAATCCTCTGACTTTCTTGTCATTTTTCTGTTACCCTACCATCCTTCCTTATGTCACTTCTGAAGTTTGTCACATGTATCAGATTGGTTATTAGCAAAAATTTCTTAGCTGAGAGTGATTGAGAATTAGAACAGGCTGCCCAGGAAAATGGTGGAATTGACGTCCTGGGAGGTGTGCAAAGAATGAATGAAGAGACGTGTCACTTTTTGATATGGATAAGTGCACATGGTGGTACTCCGTTGAAGGTTGGACTTGATCCTGGGGGTCTTTTCCATCTGTGATTTTGGGCAGCAGTATATGGTGTTGTGTATTCTAAGGCAAAACCCCTTAGTGTTGAATACTTTTCCATTTTTCTGTGTCCGTTAGTTTAGGTCATAATTTCTCAGGCAAAGCATTCTTTGTAAATCAGGAGTGCTTTGTCTCTAAGTTGGAATACCTGTGTCTCAGATTCTATGAGCAAGATGCAGCCATCACCTTGTCATCTTATTCAAGCAACAGTGAAAGGACTTGTAGCCAGAAGAGACTAAAAGTTCCAAAAATTACCCTAAACTTTATTAATATTGGAGAATTTTATAACAGGAAGGAGCAGATGAAGGTGTTTTATGCAAAGGTCTGTATGTGTGTACCTTTTGAATTTAGTTTTATAAACATTCTGTGGCTGTCTGGTAGCTGAAGCCATCTGGGGTGTGCAGGAGAAACCTGAACATTGTACTTTGTGATCAGTTGTAACTGTATTCCAAGCAAGTTCATATTCTCATATAAATTGGTGGAAAAACCTACTTCTGTGGTTTCTATATTATTTTAAAACTGGCGATTTATCAAGTGAATTTTCTTGAAATTCCTATGCTTATTAAATTTCAGATTATGTATTTTGAGTAAGATGGAAACTTAAACTTGTTTCCATAAGTATGGCTGCAGGTAAACAACCAATTTTAGTCCAGAAAATAGCTTTTGCTTCTGTCAACATGTTGTTTATTTTCTCTCTGAGATAAAAAGTTCGGTTTTCTGATATTTGTACCAAGATAAAGTCTGTAAACAAGATTAATATAGTGTGGAAAAGGTTGTCAGCAGCCCTGGCAAAGGAAATAAGTTGCCTGTACACAGAACATACTGTAAACTGAATAAAAGTGTCAGGTCCACCATGAGATAATGTGATCATGAACCTCTAACAAAGCATGACATAGGCACAGTCCGCTTTTCTTATAGCCACAGTGTAGAAAATGGATTACTATATTCCAGGGATACCCACTGGAATAGCATGAAAACCTCATTTTGAGATTAATGCAGGATATAACTCTCAAGAGCTGAGCTGCATGCTTACCTGTAGTTTTAAAGTAACAGTTTAGTTATTAATCTTAAAATTTGGAAATTGCATATTAAAATGCTGGCTTGTGTTTCCTGGTCTGTCTCTGTGAATGGCCATTTCTCAGTTTTATTATTAGATGAACTATGACATTGAAACAGTAGCATTTGGTCAGTGTTTTATTATCATCCTGTGGCTGTGTAAGGCCTTGATCAGTCTAGTAAAACAGTAAATTCCAACTGGGAATAAAGTAGTAGGTGATGTTCTCCCGTGTAGCTGCCATGATTTCCTCTACTATGATTTGTATTTTTGCATAGATTTTTCAGAGGTAAGATATTACCAATTATTTTTAATCCTCATCAGCCAGAAGAGTGACAGCAGTTTATTGTTCCTCAGTTCAGCCCAGAGTGACATCATTCTTCAGGTCAAAGAAGCAGATTTTGGTCAAATACTTGAACCATGTGGAGCTCTCAAATTATTTAGTGAGCGTTCTTTGAAAGTCTTCCAAACTTGGAGCTCTGACTGGCCCTGCCTTTTCTCCATTACAACATCAGATTAATAGGGAGGTTTTACTTTAAGAGTTGAGCTCATTGTTCTTCTAATAACAAGAAGGCTGCTTTTATCCATGAATCTCCAGGTTATGTACTTTTGGCAAGCCTGAGCCATATAAATGTATTATCATTGAGTTTTTGTGGTCTCCTGTCAAAACTGGAAGAAAATCTGACTTCATTCCACTTCTGGTTATCTCCTGACTATAAAATTATCTCCAAAGAATGAAAAGTTTGTTCCTTCATTCTTTCCATCAGGAATAGTTTTCCTGCTGCTCTAGTTCCTTGAGCATATTTATCATGAGTTCTCTCTTATTCTTCTGTTTTTACCTATCTATATATGCACATGGATTAAGCATTTTGCAAAAATAAGGTAAGGTACTTCATGGACTTCACAGAAAAGTAACATATCTCCTTGAAATCTGTAAATGTCTTTTTGTCTAACATCCAGTCAGAATTGCACATAAAGGATTTTCTTAATCTCATATAGCACTTTCTGCACTCAGACTTTACCTAAAAATTGCTGATATTGCTAATTGTCATTACTGTATCTAGTACACTGTCTCTATTTCTTATTAAGTTTTTGTGATGTATTTTCTTAATAAGCGAGCATTTTGTGCGTATGCTGCCCCGTTTTTCAAAGACATTTTTATTTCATGTTTCCATTAGATAACTCCAGGACCAGGCGGCAGCAGAAAAACAGTTCATTTGTCCCAGGATTCTCTTCACCATGAGTAAGTATCAGTGATGAGAGTTAGAACTTTTTTTTGTTATTGTTTGCTGTGCAATGGTACCTCTGCCCCAAAGCCACTTTTAACAACTGCACAAACACGTGATGAGAGTCTCAGATCAGTTACATGATGGTCTTTATTTAAGAAGAGTACTTACAATCCTTTTTATTTCATTTTTTGTTTCTTAAGGAAACATGAAATTCAGTGCTTTCTAAATGTGTTTTTGTTACAAAGTATCCTTTCCTAAAATACAAACTTGTTTAAGGCTGGGACGCATGAAAATACATAGGCATCACATCTTTGAGACTTTCATGTGATGTATCATGTGAGGAAGAAGTTTAACATAATTTTCCCAAAAAGCTATTGAATTCCTTGTTTAAACACCTGTAAATAGGAAGCATAATTCACTTTATTCAGTGACTCTAGTGTGTCATTACTGTAAACTCTTGTTCTTTTCAGCTGACAACACTTAACAGCATTATTTATTGGTTACATCTTTTGAGTAGTTAGAAGATTACATTTTCCTTCATTTTTCAAATCAAAACTCTAAAACACAGACATACATGATGAGGAAATAGTGTATTTGGAGATACATTTATATTTTCTAACTGCTACTAGATGCGTCATCCACAGTTTAAAACAAAACTTGCCAAAGCAGAGATACTACAGACATCAAGTTCTCAGCACCGTTTTACACCACTAATCCACTTCTGTTTCATCTCATAACTTGATAAACTGTGTGTAAATTCCAGAGATTTTGATTTCATAAGTTATTTCTACCATTAAGTATTTCAGCTGTTACTTTATGGGCTTTACTTTTGCTTATTTTAAAAGAACAAGCAAACAAATAATATTTTGATGTGCTTTTTCACTAGAAATATGCTTGTTTTTTTTCTTTCTTTCTTCTTTTACTTTTGCAAGTGTGAAGGTTTGTATGATGCTTGCTACAACTCCATTCAGATGGTAATTCAGTTCTTTGTGACCACAGTGTGTATGTGAACCAGTATTATCATGCTTTTACTGCTGTTGAGGGAAGAAGCACATTGTGACATCCCTGTGTGTCAAAATCTTACTCCAAATTTCCATCTCTCTGAAACAAGGCTGCCAATAGTCACAATTTTGCAGTTGTGTGGAGATACAAAGCCACTGGGTTTTCAGAGTTGGCATTTTACTTTAGATTCAAACTCAGACCTCAGTTTGTGAAATAATGTATTAACAGCTATGAGGTAGTCCAAACTACTTTAAAGTCTTTTCAGCTATAATCTTTAATAAGTACCACTTCAGTACTAAATATGGAATTACTCTAATTTATGGCATGTACATTGTAGTATATTAAAATACCATCATTTACATATTATTTTAGCTTGTTTGACAAAATATAATTACCTATAAAGCCAGCAGCTACTCAGAAGTGCAATCTGTGGTGCATTCTTTCAGAGCTGTTACAAACTTAGAGAGTTCAGTAAAAATACCCCATTAAAACTAACCCATTGCCAAAGGCTGTGTTTTCCTGGCAGGCAATAAAATACCCAAAAGCACGCACAGACTGGTCATATGACAGCATGTGCTTTGTTACTTATATTGTTATACCTGTCTTTTCTTTTTCTCCCACAGCCACTGGTTTAGTCCTGGGGCTAGGAAGGAACATAGCCAGGTAAGAACTGCTTTGATCAAGAACAGTTTACTTGAGATGTATAAAAGAATTTTAACTGCCTCTGCTCCAGAGGTAGTGGGCTAATATTTTTAGAAATTGTAAATAAAGCAAGTATAATTTCATATCTTCTTGTAAGCAAATATATTAACAGCAGTGCATTTTCAAAATTCTCTTAATTAAAACTCTTTAATTAGTTACTTAATTTCAGTTAAGTATTCTTGAAGTTTTAGTGTTCAAATGAAAATTCTGATTTTTTTTTTTCTAATCATCTTGTCAAATGTGGTATCTCCAAATGTTACCTTTCTTAAAATGCTGGAAAGCAAAACATTTTGCTCCGAAAATCAAGAAATGCAGAACCAGTTACACAAGTGGGGAGGCTTCTACAGGAAGATCTTCAATTCCTTTTTCCTGCATTTCATTGGTTCCAGTAACTACAGCAGTAAAAAAGGAGCTGTTAAATCTCCATCATGGTGCAGATGTTGCTGAAAATATCTTACTAGTTTGTCTGCTGAACTCTTGCAGTGCAGTCCCTGGGAGATCCAAGCCTAGAGGTTGGATTCCTGTAGCTGCAGGAATGTGAAGTCATATTTAATATTTGATTAGTAGCATGGCACTTAGTTCTTTAGCTTGTCTTCAGACGTGGAGGAATACCTGTCTTTATGTATGGTAGTATAGTCTAAAGAGATCTTACTGTCCAAGACTATAAAAGGTGAAAATAAGTCTGGTCTCATTTCATAAATGTATAGTTAACTTCAGCTAGTCAGTAAAAGTAGCTGAGTGTAACATCAATGCATTGAAATCTAACACAAATGTTCCATTTCTTTAAGTTGGAAAAAATCAATGTAACAGTTGATTTCCTTCAACCTCTTCCAGTTTGGGGGTACTTTTGCAAATGTAAATAGATTTGAAACTTTAAAAGGTAATAAAATCTGAAAAGTCTCTGGAAGGTTCATTTTAGGCTGATCCATCATGAATACTTGTAGCTCTAGTAAGGCACAGTTTAAATCTTTCCTGTTCCCTCCCCTTTCTTTTGAACTCCAGAGGAAGCTATACTGTTTACCCAGAACTGCTAGAATACATAAAACTTAGTAGTTTTAGCAGTAAATTGTGAGATTCCAGCATGTTACAAAAAGCTGACACTTAGCCTCCAAGTAGACAGCTTTATATAATGCATATTTAATGGTCATTGTTTTGATAAATTTCCTAGTGGAAGAAACACCTAAGAATAATTAGATTACTATGAGTTGGAGTAATTTTTATTTTTTTTTTAATATTGCTCATCTCATGTAACAGGGTTAGTGTACTTCCTTAAAAGATAAAAGACAGAAAATAAGGAAATTTTCACAATGCGACGTACCTTAATATACATCATACATGCCAGCACTGTTTTTCAGCCTAGAAGATGAGAAATGTCTGCTTAGCTGATACAGAATTAATTAATCAATTTTTCTCAGATCATAGTAAATTTGAGTTAATTTTGTATTTTACATGAGTTTTTAATCTTTTCTAAGAGCTTATTGGAAGTTAACTGAATTTGTAACTTACAGATTACTAAGGAATTGTGAAGTAAAGCTAATGTCAGTAAAGCTAATGAATTATAGATGTTACTGGTGCATAATGGGCTTGAGCTTTTTTTTTAAGACAGAAGAAGAAAAGAAATGAGTGTGGTGGTGTAATGTAATTTTGACAACCAATGAATTTCTCACTAAATTTATTTATATAGTAAATGTTTTACTGCATCTGAGAACTAGACAGTTGATATGACAAGAAACATTCCTTGTACAAGGGAGAAGCTGTAGAGATTTGGGGGGAAATTGTTTAGTTTTTCAGACTGGTGGCATTTTTTGGAGTCTGTGCTCATTTACAACATTAAGGTATGGTTGGCCAAGTTTTAAAGTTGATCATTTCCTAATTTCCACGGGATTTTTAAGGTTTTTTCTGTGAATATTAGGTCCATTTACCTCTATTTTATTTCTAAACAGTCTTTCATTCTGTTTTTTCTTCAATATATGAGACATTTCAAGCAACATTTGTGGGGGTTTATAATGTCCAGTTTTAATTTTCTCTAGTACAGTGTTCTGATGGTTGTCTTTTACTTAGTGTACCTTGACTCATCTGACAAACATCATAATGCTGGAAATAGTCTTTTGAGTGTGGGAGATAATTTGAATGAAAAGTCTTACTTGTCTAAAAATAAAAAGAAATGACAGCTTGTTTCAGAAGCTGAGGCACCATTTCAGTTAAACAAATCCTTCACTACTCCTACTTCCTCACTATTACAGGAAGCTTTAATACTGTGCTTTTGTTGATTCTGCAGCTTGCAGATTATTAAAGCTCCTGGGGCTTAGAAGAGTTTCTAACTGTTTCATAACTGCTTAGACACAAGTGCTAACTTGAATAGTTTTTGGTAAATTATGTCCTCCTCTTGTAATGATACAACTTCAAAAATTTAAATCAAAATTGTGAAAATTATAAAGTTTTACACATACGTTAATTGTGAAATCATGAATTGCATGGCTTTCTGTTATGCTTTGAAAATGCTTTAATTCTTACATTTTCAATTATTTAGGCATTTTAAATTAGTGACTATAATTTAAAATAATATAATTTAAAATTCACTTCTATTGTAAAATTCTATTAATATTAATCTCAAAATTCATGGGTGAAAGCTATTGACAGATTATACAAGAGAGGAAATAACTGCATTGCCCAGATAGAAATTCTAAAAACCAAATAAGGACACTGTTTGTGAGACTCTTCTGAACATGTTTGGGGTTTTTTTTAACAGCTTCAACTCTTGCGAGACAACCGCTCAGAGAGGGGGCACAAGAAGAACAGCTGTGTAAAAACAGCCAGCAGGTGAGTTAATGTGGTATTTGCCTTTAGTATAGTTTATGTGTTTCTTAATTCCTCAAATCTTTATATAAAAATTACACTGTTCTTTTGGGGTATTTTCAAAGGTCTTCTGGGGGGTTTTGTGACTTAGTTTCAAGAAATTTTTTTGCATGGCATAATCTTTGCCTTTTATATGAGTATTAGACCTTTTTGGTGACTCTGCAACTGCACTTACCAAACTTAATCTCTTTAGAGCATCAGAATTAAATGGATGCTAAAGTAAGGTTTATGCTTCTGGCATGTAAGTTTAGCACTGGAAACACCTAAAATTACATTGTGCATATCTGAAATCAAGAAGATAACTCACATACTGTAATACTTAAGTCGTTCGTATATTTTGACAATAAACATTTCATTGTGAAGACCTAATAAAAACAAATCTAATTCTATTCTCCATCTTCTTTCCTTCCCTTCCTTTTTGTCAGAAGACAAAAAGTTCAAGACTGAACCTACTGATCTAGCAATCTCTTTCTAGAGGGAGTTTTTTATGTACAAGTCACCTGCTGAATCTATTCTACCAAATAATTATTTTAATTCTGGCTTTTTTTCAGATGAGAAACTACAGAAATGTTTCTCTTGCTATGTACAACTCCTTACACAATTTTGTGTTGTCCTGTAAAGATGGCAATGTGCTGTAAAGTTACTTTCTTCAAAAAGTTGTAATAAATTTTTAACAGCATGTAATTCTGTGTACCACTTGGGACAATTTTCTGTCAGGCAGTTGACTTTTAGTATATATATGGTCACCCAGACTGAAGTTTTTAATATTCTTAGGTACTTACCTTGCTGATTACCTGGAAAAGGAGACCAATTTTTTTTAAATATGTGTATTAAATAAGAATCTGTTTCATTGTATAATTAGTTCTAGCTACATGCTCTCAAACAAAGGTTACAGACGTGTCAAACATTCATCTATAGAAATTTTTCCATCAAACCTTTTATATTAAAATTTTGAAAAATTCTGCAGAGATTTTCTGGCAAGCTTACTTGTTAAATGATATTTTCACTCTGAATTTTAGAATGAGTTAACTTTAGATAGAATTTTAACCATAAGTGCTCTCATACTATTAGACTGCTCACACTAAACTAAAAGTTTAAAGTGGGTATAAAGTGAGCAGTAAGAAACGGATTGTATTCAGAGTAATTTTAGGATCTTTTTTATGCTGTAATAAACTAAAGCAGAGTTTGAGGAATTCAGAATCATAATTTGTGTTTGCTGTCCTGTCCAGTGAAGTTCTTGGGAACTGATGTTTACCTGCACAGCAGTTAGAATAGAGATTTGTAAAATGGCATTGAAAACCTGATCTTCAACCTCTCCTCATGTCCAGTCAACAGAACCTTAATAGACTCATATCCCAATAAACATGTGGCAGGTTAGTGTAGAAGTAATGGGTGGCAAAACCAAGACTGAAGATTAGCATTTTCCTAAAAATATCTGTATTGTTCAAGTAGAGTTTACATAAACTAATATTACAATGTATTCCAATGTACATAAAGCCACAGTCCACATTCATTCAAATGAGTTAGGTTATTTCAAAATAATTATTTGTGCTCTTTCAGAAAACCACTATTCTCTCTGTCTACCATAGAAACTTTCTAAAAATATTTCAAACTACAACAAAAATCATGTTTTTAATAGGCCGTCTGCTGTCTTAGAGTCTCAAAGCCTGCAGTATTATTTACAAGACATGTAATAAAGATCCAAGGACACTTCAAGCTATCTCAGATGAGTAATCCCCTTAAAAAGATGCATACAAAAGTGCTGGCTGTGACCTTACATTGCCTTACTCTTTGTTGCTAAATGCAGTGAGAGAACAGCAGCAGTGGACAAGTTTTGGACATTCTATAAAATTACTGTACTTATCCGGCATACCGTCTAATCTGGGGGGTTTTTTGTAAGACTGAATTTCTCTGGGTCTTTTCTGTATAGTTTTCAGGTATCTGTATTGTTTGTTTGCCACTCTTGAAGAACTTGTTTCTGTTTTTCATATGTGTATTCAGTTGTGTACCTACACACGTTTTTCTATGCTTGCCTTGACTTTTCTTTCTTACCCCTTTTGGATAACTGAACACAGTTCTTGCCTCAGCATGTAGACAATATATAAGTACCCTTATTACATTAGATCAGTGACTTGTGGAATAATTTGTTCTGTAAATACATCAGGAAGGTGTGGAGTTCTAGGCATGGCAGTGGTCTGCAGCTGTCTCGTGGTGGAATCATACTGTTTGGCTTTACTGAGTGTAATGTCTTAGGTTTCTTCTGTCAAAATAATTGATAATTATCTAATCCTCTACAAACTGATGTGAATTTTCACTAGTGGCAAGATAATCAGATTGTAGAGGGCAGTTGATATGGCTACTGATGGACCAGATGTTGAGGGGGATAGTACTGCACCACAAAACTTAGAATCAGGATAGTATATACACTGATACAGTTCAATATATCTCTCTATTTATGCTACCTATACAGGTAAGATCTAATCTGCAAATACATAATTTTCCCATTCATTATTTAAGTTATTAACAGTATTAAAAAATACTCTTTAAAAAGCTGCATTTCCTTCTCCTGTAGAGCCTCAAAAAAGTTCTCTATTTACATTATCTCTCTCCTCCCCAAATCAGCTACACTGCTTAAAAGTGATAGATAATTCTTCCAGCTGCTTGTTTTCACCCCCTATTCTTTTGCCAGTAAAGGGGTTTTTTCCTGAATTTTTTTAATACGCTTTGGGCAGAACCAGCCTGGTTAGCTCAACTCACCTATTTAAATTAAATTGGCCGGTTTCATACAAACCATATTAAGGCTTGCTCACATGATTTCTTCCTCCAGCAGAGCTGTGGAGATGATAATCTCCAGCAGATGTGTGATAACAAATAGCTTGGGATAGTAATGTCTTCATCTGGCGCAGTTGTTAGCAGACCAAATGTCTGTCTGTAGCCTGAGGCTGTGGGCAAACAATTGCACATGATTGAGTTATGGGGAGTTAACAAGTTGCTGCTTGGCAGCTGAACTGCCAGAGCTGATCGTGGGCTCTTTGCCTGCTTCCCTCATGAGGTGAAATAAGTTTTCTTAAGTCACTTCCTTAAAATTTTACAAAAAAAAAAAAAAAAAAAACCTAAAGGAGATTCCCCATGGCTAAGGGATTCCTTTGATCAGCAAAGGGAACAGTGTTGAAGGATATTTTGCTGAACTGCTGTAACATGATTTTGAACATGTGATTGCATTGTTAAATATGGGGGGGACCTCCATCACACAGCTATCTCCCTGTCTTTAAATACATAATGTACTTACCCTCACAATACTCTTATGAGGAGGGGAAGTACCCTTGTCCTCATTTGACAGAATAACCAGAATACTTAGCCAACTTAATATTTTGTCTTTGGTCATAGTCGATGCCGTAACTAGGTAATTCATGCTCTAATCTGAAAACAGGAGAATTGAAGGTTGGGAAAACCATGGACTCTGAATAAGTTACTCTCATGTAATTATTTCCTTTACATAGAGGTCTTGTGTCTTATCTCTTTTGTAGTGTGCTTCTGTTAAGCATATTCCTTTTTCTTACTGTATTGTAACTATAATTTGATACATGAATGCCTGAATTGAGAAACTGAAAGAAAAATAGCACCCAAATTTTTAGCACTTAGCAGTTTTTTGCGGTTGAATCTTGATGATCCTGTATTGCTTTCCCTGTGCCAATGTTCCCTCAGAGACCTCTAAAAGAGGAAAAAAGAATCTTTTAGTTCCTATGCAGTTCAGTCCTGTCTTGAAAGAAGGCTAAGTCATACTCATGAAAGTGGTTTCAAGGTGGAGTAGTTTTACATGTCAGGTTTCAGCTTCTTAACTGAGGCTGTGTTAAGAATTTAATCAATGTGTGCCAGTCCTTCAGTGATCACCTGAGCTGGCCAGAAGTCTTTGAATTCTTCTCCTGCCATGGTGAACAACACAGATTGAAATTACTCCCCGTGTTTTTGTAACACTATTTTCCTCCTTTCCTTAATTTTTCCCAGTCCGGTTTAAATTTGTTCCTTTTGCTGATACAGGAGGATGACTCTTAGGTGTTTTCACTTTTTATAACAGTGTTCTCTGTGAATTAGTATTTAAAGAAAGCTTGTAAGAGATAAAATGACAGCAAGCCTGAGAAAGCTTTTCAAAAGTGTGTCATTGTTTTGGTTAAAATTGCAACTTTCTGTCTTTTCCAGTTTTAAAGGATAAACCCTATTTGTGCATTTGTATAGCCCTAGTTCATTTCCATCTGATGATACAGAACATGGTACTTTTTTACACAGATGTGACAAATAACATTACAGATGCTCTTTATTTGATCTTCTAAAGAGACAAAGATGTGCAAGGATTCTGCCTGCTCCCTCTTTCCCATCGTGTCATCTGTTGTTTGGGAAAGAGTCCTAATTTGCAACAGATACAAAACTATTTGTCGAGGTGCAGGTTTGCCAAAAATAAATGAAACCATTAATTACTACATTTTTTGAGCAGCTGTTAATGGATTGGGATAAGAAAACTGTACATTAGACTACTGGTTAATTACAAGAACTGTAATTGTTTAATGTGGCTTTTGCGGAATGAAATTACAATACCAGAGGAGGTAAATTCAGCCAGTTTTTGGAAATTATACACAAGCACGTGCACATACTTACACTGCAGAAAAGCAAAGGAATGCATAGCTGTTTTATTAGGTGATTTGCTTCTCCAGTCACATGAACACACATTCTCAACAAAAATACTTTAAAATAAAGTCATATTTAAACACGCCTTTTAATTCATGTGTAAAATTATTAAAGGTAGTAAGTTAGTGTCTTGTAACCCCAGAGCTAATAATGCAGGAGATTCAGATACAACATTAAAATCCAAATGTGTTTACATCATTAGAAATTAACAACTAAGCAGTTTTATCTCCTCTTTGGAGTGCCATGAAGCAGTAACTGTGCTGTTATGATTGCTGCTTAATAATATTTGCAGTTCCAGATTAAATTATGTGAATGTTTGAGGACACATTGCTTCCCTCCCTTGCTGTCACCCTCAGGGACAACATTATTCCATCAGTTTGGTATTTTTCTTCTCTGGAAAGGATAAAAGATGGTGCTGTTTTGGGAGAGGGCAATTCCTGATTAAGTTTTCCCTACCATGGCATTATTTTTAAGGTGCTGAAAAGATTTTCACTTGGGAGAGGAGGCAGTGAGAGTTTTGTTGTTTCAAAATGTAGCTAGTGTGTGATGCTTTAATTTTGTGGAAATCTTCAAGCCTCAGTAGTGGTTCCTGGATAGATTTAAAGTATCTATTGCATAAATGCTGATTAGTCACCTAGTGCCATGAAAGTATCACCTTTTAACTTGCATAATGAGAACTTTTGTAAAAATAGAAATTTTGAATTGTATTCTGTTTTGCAAATGCATTTTTCCATGTGATCTGAGCAGATTTTTTTCCATCTTTAATGTAAAACTACAAGCTGAATTTTGTTGTTTTTGCACTAGAATCTAATATACTTTATAGTAAGGTACATAAGTTTCTAAATGGTACTGAAAATCTGTCATTTCAAATTGAATTCCAGGTACATGAGAGTATGTTAATTAACAGGAAGTTATGTTTTCCTGATTTTAAAAACATGTAAAATAAAAAGAAAAATCAGATAACCTTTAGAAATTATGTACCTCTAGATCCTCCTGATGTACTGTCAGGATTTTTCACCTGAATGAACTGATAGCAAATTTCTCACTTTGAAGTTAACCAAATTTTAGCACATGGTATATTTGTTTCTCACATTCAGCTGCATTAGATGGTGTGTCTTGTTCTCTTCTTACACAAGTTTGTGCTCCACAGCTCGAACTTTGTCTCATCTTACTAATGGCATAAGGATAAAGTTAATTTTTGCTTCAGAGATCTGAAGACCCTTCTTGCTGGGTAAGGTCTGAGGAGGAGCTGTGCACAGGGGCTTGCACTGTCATTCCACAAACTGTTTAACCTGTGGAGGAGGTTCTTTTGCACTCTGTTTTTTCACTACTCATCTGTCCCATCATTTCCCCGACCATGAGAAATTTGCTTTTGTCTCTCTGTGTTTCTCCACAAAGGCATGTGAAAGCTGGATATTGTAAGGATGAAGATGAATAGCTATGCATGCAGGAGGGTTTCCCTCTTTCTGGTTTTATTGCACGTTAAATTGTGCGATTTTCAGGTTCCTACTGATCTCAAAAGGATCCCTAAATATCTTATGTGTAAATCAGTATACCCTGGTGCACCTTAACTAAAATTCTGAGGCATAAGCACACTGACTTCTATTTAGTCTATGATTTTGTGTAGTGAAAGAAGATTAGAAGAAAATTTTGATAGTTTGCTTCAAATTATATAAAACTTTCATGTTTTGTCTTCCATTTTTGAGCTACTGTATTACATACTTGGATTTTTAGTGTTGCTTCTTATTCCTTACCTATTTTAAAAGATTTTGGACACAACACTAATGCTTGCAATAATTTAACCTAACTCTATATGACTTTAATCCAGAACTTTAAAATGTGGCTTTCAAAATCTTTTCAAAAAATTACCTTTGTTTCATACTGAGTTTATTTAGTGACTATCATTCTTGGTAAGCAAATATGTATCCAGAAATACCTCGGAGAAATAGTGTAGCTGAATACATTAACAAGTCCTTACATTAAAGTATCTGTTCAGATCCTTATTTACTGCTCAAGTCATAAAGATATTTTCTAAATCACTTCAGAGCTGGATTGAGGCCCATATCTCTCAAATAGCAACAATGTTGTTGCAAGATGAAGAAGAAACCAAAGCATATTTGCTTTAGAATTTGTGAAACAATAGTGTCCTGTAACAGGATGACAATTCTATCACTGCAACCTGTTTTCAAACTACATTTCACCATTGCACAAATATGAGCATTATTGTTATCATGCATTTATTCACACTAAACAATAATGGAAATTACCATCAAAAATATTTAGAAATATTCCGAGTTAATATGAAGTTTATATTCTGAGTTAGCATAAGTATTAATTTCCTATATTGAAAATGTGAAATCATGTCATTTGTTGAAGAAAACTGGAAGTTTTTGCTGTCTAATTCTTGACAGAAGTGTATTTTTTGGGTTTATTCCCTCAGTGTTCCTTGGTGACTTGTTTGTACACCAAGATATTGGTTTGGATTTGCCTTTGTGTAATTCATATACTTTTGATCAATTCCAACTCATGCCCAATTATATTACACTAAATTAACATAATTCAACAGATGTTGATATTTAAATGTTTTCTGGCATTCACATCTTGGACAGCTGTCTTAGAGCTTGGGGAAAAGGCAAACATTTAGAGTTAAATGCTGAACATATGCTTAAATTACTAATTAGAACCAAGAAAAAACAATGCATTATCCTTTCTGAGGGCAGTAGGCCTCTACTACAGAGCTATTTTTTTACGGTCTCTTTTCACAAATAAAATGCATAAGTGACTTGAGTATGGGTGTCAAATCATACATAGTGGTGCAGGTTTTTATTTTCCATCATGTGCGCTAAAATTATGCCATAGTGGAGTTGAATGTGTCAATTTGTAGTGTTCAGATAAATTTTGGACAACTACTGTGTCTGAATGACAAATGTGCCGCTAAAGATAAAAGCAAGGAGTGTGTTGGGATACAGTATTTATTAAGTGATGAGGTAATCTCATGGGCCAGGGAAAGATTGTGTTCTAGTCATAATAGGATTGCACCAGGAGCTTCAATAATACAGGTATGTCGCCCTTATGCTTGAAGTTATGTTGTGAACAGATTGGCATTGTATGAAAGGAGGTTGATAGACCTGCATGGGTTTATCACATCTTTTAAGATGTAATAAAAAGGAAATAAAGTGCATAGCTCTTCTGGTTAATGTAATGGTTTTCACACTTGCAAAAGCAGGTGAAGCAATTTATTATATACATGATGTAATTCTTTAGACAAGTTTGTAGAAAAGCTTGTAAGTATGGAATTGATTTCCTGAACATTAAAGTCCAAATGAATCCAAAACATTCATGAAACCTGAATGTTGTCTGAGAAAAGTGACAAGAAAGCAAAAGCACAAAAGAAGTCAGGTGGACAAGGAACCATCCCTCTCTACCTGACCATGGGACACATGCATTGCTGCACATGCCACCCTTCTCTGCGGGTTCAAGTAGACACCAGGGGCTGCTTTCATGTTTTGGCAAGCTGTGTACCACAAAGGAAAGAGGATGTATTTCTTTGTAAATTTCCTTGGCCATTGTTTTTCGTATCTTTTTCTCAGAAACAAATAAATGTGCCTTGCATATTTCCGTGTAATATTATGAAGTCATCATGCATCTGTTCTGTGGTTCTGTTGACCCATGCCAGAGGCAAAGATTAAGTATTTGTTATACCTAGATAATACAGAATAGTCTTCCCAGATTTACAGCCACAGTTGCTTAGTACATGGAGTGATACATTTTAATTTAACCCATATTTCTGGGGACTCAATCAAAGGGAAATGTAGAATTTTGTTTGTCTTAATTTAATTAGCTATTAGTGTTATGAGATGTTTAGAAAGACATATATAATACGGTTTTAGAGGTAAACACTCTAGACTTATCATAAACTGTTCCATTGACTCCAATGCTCTTGAAGCCATTGTCTGCCACTTGTGGTTATTTAGGAATGATCAGTAAGAGTTAAAGTTCCTCCAGACTCCCTTATTTAAGCAGCACTAATGGATGTGTTCCACTGGCCACCAGATACAGCAGTGTCTGCATTTTAAGCTGTGTAAAAACAAGATGGGCTGTACCACAGGTCCGTTCCGTGTGTAAGGAGAATCATTTATGTGGTGTTTTTGTGTAAAAGGTACTTAAATAATGGGAAGTTTGCTCAGAGTATTTGTTGATTTTTATAAAATTGAGCTGTTCCACACGTTCCATTTTTTTAAATCATTTTATTAGCTTGTTTCTCTGGATTCCACAAGTGAATTCTGTTTTCTCCATCCTTGACTGCTGCTGTGAACATTGCTTCACACTCTCCCTGCCCAGTTTCAGTTTGTAAGAAATCATCTGGTAATTTCAAGCTTAAAGCGAGTTAAGTCATCCCTACTGCATTCTCTCTACAATCATATTAATATCTATTTTTTTATTTGCATTTTAATAGAATTGACAGTTTCAGGTAGATTTCCCCTTCAAAATAATTCTCTCAAGTTCCTTCTGAAATACAAACCAGTTAACTTTTTCCTTTTTGTGATGTCTTGTGAAAGAAGTTTACTGAAAAACTTTCATCAAGCCTCTCCATTAGCTGAAGCATTCAGTGTTGATAAACTTGCAGAGTTCTACAGCCATCTGCAGGAATGCACTGATACTGTGACAGAACGGAGTGTCACTGTTCACTGTGTCTTTCTTTCTCAGGTGAGAGATGTTAATAGCACTGTAATGGATAGGCATGTATTGATCATTACCAATTCATCTACTTATGGAATAGATATCAGTCTTCTTGAAAACATTACTACGTCACAATAATGTGCTGTATAAGATTTTCCAAGTTAGTGTACAGAACTTTGATAAATACTGTTAAACAAAAAATGCCTCTCCACACCTACCTGCGTTAGTAAATTTTGATTTGTTTTTTTACTCCTGGGGTGATAGTACAGAAGCAGGTAATAAACTAGAGAACTAGAATACACATTTTATTGTGTTGTTCTTCTCAGCGACTGGTGAACTTTTAATTCTGATGGTGGCAAGGATGAAGACTACCAGTGAAAGAGTGAAGAACCCTGTTGGGTCCTCGGTTGCTCAGTAGGTTTATTGCATTTAAAGCTGCTCAGCTGTAGGTTCCCCCACAGACCAAGATGTTTATTTGGAGAATGTAATCGCATGGTCTATGGACTGCAGAGGTCAGGGTAGATAAAAATCTGACATGGCCTGTTACAAATGTCTTGGAGAGGTGAATGTGTGTAACTGCTGAAAAGGCATTTGTCAAAAATATTTGCCTGTGGAGCTATGAAAATTATGGAAAAAGAGATTGTGTTGTATAGGCACAGATATAGATGTTTGGTGTGCTTAAAGACAATTCTAGACATGTTAGCATGGTAGGGCCAATTATCTTAATTATCTTCAGAAAAAGAAATTATAAAGAGACTGCCACTATTTAAGGAGTAAGTAGGAATATTTCCATCAGAGGGAACATTTCACAAAAATGCATAGATGCTTGTGAATTGCTTTGCATGTCATTGCTTCTATGAAAGTGTTTGCTCTATCAAATCTGTGAGGTTTATTTATGGGATTTGATAACTAAACTTTGTGGGGTTTATTCATTATTTCAATAGCTTTTTTGTGTTATTTTTGTTATTGCTGCCTTTCCAGTCTGTCTTCATTTTTGAGACTCTTATTTGGCGTGTAGAAAGGAGAATCTAAAACTGTGTGCAGGATGAAAAAGGAATAAAAATTGACAGCAGCTTTTCCAGTCTTTTGTTTAATATGTTGAGGCATGACACAACAACAATAACAACAACAAAAATTCTTGGCATGCTAGTGTAAGTTCACACCAGCCTGGCTTTTGCAGCCCTCTTATTTCCCTCTGCCACAACTTTGCCGCTGCTATGACACTTGCAGGCCTGCTCGGCCGTGGTGCAGCTGATGCCCTGTCCATGCTCATATTTTTCTTATTGACAGTGAGTGTTCTTGCCAAACGCCAGGGACCATAGTCACATCTGTTTGTCTCCCAAGCTTGTCTGAGGCTGCTTGGGAACACTTTTTATCCAGAGGGCAGCTTTAACTAGGCCTAATACTCTGAAAAGCCTCTATTTGTAAATGCATACAATGAGGCGACAAGTTCCTGTTGTCTTTCCTTAAAAATTATTCCATTTGACACTGCTTGCTCCAGTCCCTGTCACCAGCATGTCAAAAGCCAGGTTTTCAGGCAAGGTGGTCTTAACAAGTTTTATTTTTTCCCTAATAAAATGCCTAGCTTCCCTCCAGAGCACTATTTATAAATGATAGCTGGAAGCAAGCTAGGGGTAAGTAGAGAGAAGGCAGGCAAATAGCTTTCTTCCTTTCTGTAATCCATGCTCTTCTGATTTAATGCTAAGAAACATAATGCTGAACCTAGTCTGATTGAGGGTCAGAGTTCTCCCTACTTTATAATACCCCCATTACAGTCATTTCAAGATGTACTGTGCAGCTTCACAACTCTGCTTCTTTTTGTCTAACCTGCTAGTTGCAGAGCAGTAGTAGTTCTTGTCTGATCCTCTCTAAATAAATAAGAGCTTTTTGTTTTACTGAGATTTACACTGGCAGAGCATATCAAATGTTAAGCCTTGGTGAAGGCAAATGCAGCTTTACAATTGCAGGCTGGCTGAACCTTTGATGGTAGTGGCCATCAAACTGGGTCTGACAAAGCTTAATTGGTGTCCAGCATATTGTTACTTATTTGCGGTGTAGGGAATTTTTGACGACAACAAAGAAATATCCACCCTCACCTTGGCTGGTGATGGGGTTGTTGTGATCGGCAAAGGCAGATGATTCATTTATGCTGAAGGAACAAGGCTGCCTTTCAGATGTTCATTGATTTTAAATTAAAAAGTAACTGCTGTGTTCTACATGAAGGGTGACAACAATAACAAAGTAGTCCTTACTTAGTGTTATTTGTTGCAACTCCATTCCCTGTGCCTGGAGGAAAAGTGGGGAGACCCCAGTACCATAATCTTATAGATCAATAATCTAGATATCTCAATGTAGTGTAACAGATAATCAATACTGGTAAAATAACTCAAATGCTGCTCACTGTTACTGCTGTGGCTCAGGTCTTCAGGTTCAATTGCCTGACTTTATTAATTTTTATCTTTCATCCTACTTGTATTCCTGCAGACTTTCTCCCTTTTTCATTCAGAAAATAAAGAGTTTTGCACTATAGAACATACAATTTATCACACAATTATTCTGCATGTTTGTACCAATGTTAAATACTGATCAAACATCTTAAATGTCTTCTCTCTAATTACTATTTCCCCATATTTTATTTAAATATTCGTTTTCTTTATCGTACAAACAGTTATGAAAGTGTTGCACTTCTTGATTTCTTTCTAAATTCAGAACTGACAATTTTCATCCTGTTAGTTCACTAGTTCAGCTGTGTTGAGTTTCTGGATATTAAAATAGGATAAAATTCCATGTTGGAATTGCAAGGAAAATATGTCTTAAAACAAAGGGAAAAAAAGTGTTGAAATAAGGGTTCACTAGGTGAAGCTGGAGTGCACTTCTCTGTGAAACATAAGTTTCTTGAAGTATTTTATTATCTAAATACAAGCACTGTGGTACTTGTTAATCTACTACATCTTTTTAGAAGAAATATGCAGAGGATTGTCATCTTACTCATCAAGGCATTGTTGTCATTCTTTTGCATTATTGAGCAGATCTGAGGTCTCTCAACAGTATATGACCATTTGTTATTCATTTAGAAGCAGCCCAGCTTTAAAAAGTTTATAAATGCCATAAAGGGTAAGTCATATATCCACACTGAAACCAGATCCCATGAGTGACTGTGTTACTATGCTGCAGTGGATTGTCAGATGCAATTTTCAGCTTGTAACTTCACCAAAATTCACTACACTTATGTAGTAAGAAACACATTTCTCAGTAACATTTATAGATACATATTAAAACTGTGCAGGTCAGAAATTACTGCATTTCCCCCTCTTTCTGTTCTGGTTCTTTAAAAAAAAAAAAAAAAAGTCAGGTTCATATAGTCAATTCTGCAGGTATAGTATATTACTTTAAGAAAAATAACAACTGTAATTTTCCTTTGAGATTCTGTTCTAAAAGTCAACACTTGAAAATCCCAAATTTACTTTTTTCTGTGGTACTGACTTCTAATAGCTGGGTTTAATGCAATAATTTGCTTGTTTGCCATCCTCTGCATCTCCATCAATTTTCCAGTCTCAAAGTGCAACCTCATAATTGTTCAAGAAGCCTACCAGATACTGTGGTATTCTCACAACTTGCCAGTGAATTAGAAGAGGATAAATTGTTATGCTACAAGTTTATTTCATGCACCTTTGAAGAGTTTACTGTTTCATGTTTTCTCATTCATTCTTCATCTTACTAAAAAAAAATTGGTAATATTTTCCATGTAATAAATGCTGCTCTGACAGTCAAGCATTACCAGCCAATTGATAACTTACAAACAGCATTGTGATCTCTTTAGATAATTAATCTTCGCTATTTTCCTGTCAGGAGCAACAGTGTTTTTGTTTTATGTTGAGCTAGAAAGATTGCCAGTTTTGAAAATTAAAAACCATTCCCTTTATATTTATATTTATTCATTCCAGTAACAATTTATGATGCTGCATTTAGATACTGAGCACTTGTCAACAAACATAATTATGTTTCGATATAAACAAGATTGGTGGCTTGACTGTGCAGCTTCATCTTGGTTGAGAATGTTTTGATATAGGTTCAGATTATACAAGCTGTGTATTTATGTGGCAGTTTTCTTCCTTTGTTAATAGTTTTCCCCTATAATTACTTGCAGGCAAACCAGTGTACATTTAGGATCATTGTGCATGGGAGACATCAAGCGGAGAAGGAAAGCTGCTCCCCTGCCAGGACCCACAGGTAACCAATTTCCCTGGGACAGAGCACAAACCACAAGATGTTAAATCTCTAAATACAAAGCAGTAGGTCAGTGACCTGGGGAAAAGCTTGATAAATTCAGTAACTTCCCATAATACTTCAGATATGTTCTGTCCTTATTTATTAATAAAGATTAAGAAATAAATAGGCTCCCTCCATTCTCCCACAATCATTGCCAATTTCCAATCCTTTGTAGCACAGCACTTCTTTAGACAATAAATCTTTTTTCATATGCTGAGACAGCAAAGATTACTGCTTTTGTCTCTTCAAACATTACAAGGAAAGAAACCTGAGACATCTTGTTTTCTGCATGTGGATGCTCTAAATACCTTGCACAATAAAGTTAGGATGTGAATTCTTGGGTAAACAATCGAAAATGTGGTAAAAAAGCTGTGAAACACAGCTTTAAAATTAGTGCTGTAGATTAAACAGGAAGCACTTGCAAGCACATTTCTGAAAGATTTTTACAGATGGGAGGTCACAACCATTGGTTGCATTTTGCTGATGTCACAGCTGTGAAATGACTTTTTCAATACTTAGCAGTGATTTATAGGACTCTCATCAGTTTGTTGTATTAATCATATATGTGCATACTGAAAGGATTGCGTTGTATGTGTGCCCATGTGAGCCTTTATATATATTTCTAATACAGAAATTTGGATTGCATGTCCCGTTCCTACATAAATTACTCCAGCAACATTTGCAACACAGAATTCTCAAATATATTTCAAGTAGATGTCTTTAGAGAAGCCTAATAGTTGTATTCTAACTGAACTCCCCCTCATGAAACTTCTTTGTTTCAAACCTCAATGGCAGAAACAGACCAGGGATACTATTAAAACTGCTATAAAAGCACCTTAGTGGCAGCAGTATGAAAAAAAGAGAATCTGTGGGTCAGCTTCTAAGACTCTGAACATATGTGAACCGAGAAAGAAAAATACTTAATGGCTGAAGAGAGAATAATGTAATTATTTCTACAAGGTGATTTTCACTTCACAACTTTCAAGTACTAGAGGATGTCATTTTGTACTGAGAGGTTATCAAGTATCGTGAAATTAATTTTATTATTCACTTTACCTTGGACTTTCAGCATTCAGAATTTTATTTTACAACCTGGCTCTTTTGCAAAGCCAATATTTTGATACTAAGGCAAATATGTGGTCATTCAATGTTATGTGTCCATGAAGTCACAGTTCTAGAAATTGTTTTGCCCCAAAGTTTGCCTTTATATGAAGAGCGACAGTGCATAATGATGGATAAAGGTATCCACCATTAACTGATGTGCCTTCTTTTCAAGTTCAAGGTAATCTTTTCAATTTTGTTGTGATCAGGAGGATTGGGGGTTTTTTGTTGGGTTTTTTTTTTGTTTGTTTTTTTTTTGTTTTTTTGTGGTCTTAGAAAAGTTTTTTATCTACACTTCATCCTTGTGTGTTTTTACACAAATAGAACCTTTGGTTAACACTGAATAAGCTTGTATCTATGTAAAGTAATGTATAGCATTCTAGGGATTATTGCAGTTTTATCAAAGGCTAACCTTTCTAAAGCTGAATTATTGTTCATCTGGTTTTTTGTCAGTGTTCCATATGATTTTAGGAAAGAAACAAGGTTTTCTTTTAGACTGAATGTACATTTGAAAATTTGGATTAAAATAAGAGATTGCTTATTTGGTTGTTCTTTTCGTAGTTTAAGTAGCTAAGATATGGGACTAGATGGGCTTGATTTTATGTAGAAGAATTTGTGAAATATCTTTCTTGAAAGAATAAAAAGGACAGAAGTTGTTTACATGAACAGAAGCTGGAAATGAAAAAAGCTTTCTCCTAACAATTGTTTGTATTCAATACCATAGTGAAACCTAAACGTCTGTCTGTAAATGACTCATTTACTGCAAGTGTTTTCTTTATATGGACTGCAAATTTGCAAAATTTCATCTGAGTCAATGTGTTAGAGTATTTTCTAAATTCTCATCTGCATTTGTAAAAAAATACATTGCTAAATTAACTTCTGTAAAAATCTGCACAGTGCTGAAAATGGTCATTTGTGCCTTTATGTTCGGTAGTACTGATGAAAAGGACTGGTGATCCTCACAAGGCACCAAAACATATTCCCTGGGTTTGAGTCTCACAAGGGTAGCACCTGCTACTTTCAGACACCTTACAAAGCCACAGACTTCTGTAGCAAGCAGTGTGATTGGTTAAACATTTATTAATTGTGACAAGAACACCCAATTTATTTCAGTACTCCAGCTTATTTACTGCTCTTTCACCTCTGTATTTTGTATTGAAAAAGTAAAATGAATATTGATAGAGTTGGATATTGATTTCTAAATTTATAGCCCGTTCTCAGCCTGCAGTCAAAGTCACATACCAATAGGTTTGTGTATATTAGTAACAAAGGATGTAGCTTTACTTGTACAGCATTGAGAAACTATCGAAGCAAGAAAGTTTGAGCAGCACAGAGCATTTTATAGTTTCAAAAATGTCATTTGTAAAGGTGAAGAAAAGATGTGTTGAATATCAGTGAAGAAAATGGGAGATAAAATAGGCATGGATGGTTGATGGTTAGGAACTGACATTACTGATACAAGAGTGTTGTATTCTGTCTTTTTTCCTAGGATAAATTTTCTCTTTTGTGGATATTTCATATATTCCATATGTATATTATTGAACCTAGGTAGTTAATTAATCAACAAAAAACTGATACTAGTAAAAATTGATTACTTCCCACAATTGAAGTATGAGGTGTTGTACATTTTAAATACTCTTTTGCATGACTTATTCCATGAAACCAATATTATTCCAGTGATTCTGTTCACATGTGAGAACAGGTCATTCTCCATGACCTTCTGCCCCCTCTGACTACCTGAGTGGTAGAGCTATTTCATGTGACACCCTGACATATTTCACTGCAGCAGTACAGGGCTCTCAAGTTTGTATAAGGACCTCTTAGGCAAACTAATCTATTGTCATGGAAATAGCCCTACCAATACTGGGTCCAGTAATTTAATGAAAATAGTAATAAAATAGCAACAACAATTTTGCTAGAGAAAGAACATTCTTTGCAAGAATGAAGCACATGCACTGGAAATATTTGCAGTAATTTCAGTCTTAGATTATCTAGTTTAAGTCTTATATCAAACCAATAGGTGCTACAGAATTTTAGATACTATACATTTATCCCAGTTCCTTTCTAATTGACTCTTCTGTACAAGATTTCATTTTTATTGTCTCCTGTTAAATCCCGAAAATATTTTAGATTTTTTCTTCTAAATAACAAACCTATAAGTTTTAAATGTTGGTAAAAAAAAATCATCAAATTCTGTTTCACCTCTCATATTTGTATGCCTTGTAAATAGTCATTTATTTCCATTTCAAAACAATCTTTTTACTTTGGTGTTGCATAGTGTGGTTTACAGTTTGAAGCAATGTTAAAAACCTGCAAAAACCAATTATAAGAAGAGAAAGCTATTTTGTATTTAAAATTTAGAAAATGTTTGTATAAAATAGATAAATTATTATGCATTTTTTAATACTTACCTTTTGCAAAAACAAATTTCAGATGTCATATTCTTTATCTAGTTGCATGTTGCATGCACATGCTACACTTCAGGCTGCTCCTGATTGAAATGACCAAGTTAAAAGTCTCATTTTAAAGAATGTGTTTTAATGAAAAATATGACAGTTTCTTAATTACAGCAGAAATACAGAGCACTGCTATAATGCCATCATGACTCACTTTAACAAGGTAATCAAAAGGGTACATGTTTTCATTCCTTTTTAAAAATTGCCAATGGAACAGCTAAGCAAACTATTTTGCTGATGCTTAATATGTCAGTGATTAAAAATCAGACCTGAATATCTGCAGAACCAAAATGATGATTTGAAAAAGATTGTGATTACAGTGTGATAACAGAGGTGGCTGAGGCTAAGTTTGTGGTGAAGGTCAACTGAGTGTGATAGTTTCAGAGGAAAGGCAAACTTCGGGGTACTTGCATGAACTGACCGCATATTTCCAAAACTCTAGACGAACTCTTATAAGCCTATTTTCTTTTTAACTTGATTCACTGCTTTTCTGTCTACCAAATGTAGAGGCAGAAATCCCTTGTCACAGGGCAGTACAACGTTGGCATGTTGTGAATCCTTTCTCTTTATTGCATTGCACTATTTCTTACCCTTAGTCTGCCAAAGTCCTTCCTGGCATACACTTCATGCCTTCTGGGTTGTCCAGCCCATGGACAGACACTCATTTTGCTTTGGTTGGTGCCTGCAGCAAGGTAAATTTTAGGGACTTCTCTTTGTTTCTTCTACCATATTGTCTCACTAAAATAAAAGTTAAAAGATTGCAGAGTGCCATCCAGTATTGAAAGCTGCTGTCACTTCAGAGCAAAAGGCTTTCTGTGTTGAGCATGAGGCGGCTGGTTCAGGTAAGACATCTTACATATAAGCACCAGAGTTCAGAAAGTTCAGTAACAAGCTTCAGGAGACCTGCAATTCAACCAGAACAAGCTTATTTTGGAAAATTACTGATGGGTTTCTTGTGATCTAGAGAGAAGACAATATTCCACAGGCTGTACACATAGCCACTATAAAGTCAAGAAGAAACATTCAGATTGATAGAAGATGACTGTACCTGTCTTTTCTAAGTACTATTGTCTTCTGAAATGTGGAAGCTTCAAAAATAATTCTCTGAATTACTCTGGGAGTCTTTCCTAAGATAGCTGTTTCTGGTTATGGAAACCATTCAAATTGCCTCTTCATGGTCCTTATGGGTCCCTTCCAGCTTGAGATATTCTATAATTCTATGATTTTTTTGGCTTCACTTTCAAGAACCATAAACCAGCTTACCAGAGAATATAACCAGTGAGAGCATCCTTAATATAGTGGAAAATAGGGGAAAAAATTACTAAACCAGGCATTATTTTCAAGTTTCAAAGGTATGTTTCATTAAACAGTTGTACACTTGAGGACTAGCTTTGAGTAAAACAGAGATGTCAGTAGGGAGACTCATCCTCAAGGGCAGTTATGTGCTCTGCAAGTTCTGCACATTCTCTGCCAGATATTATAATAAAGTGGTTCCCCACAGAGAGGAGCCACCTCCTTTTTATCTGCAGTTTGTTGGAACACATCACCTTCCTCAGATGGGCAAATGGATGTCCTGTAGTTTCCCTAGAACTCTGCCAATAAAAGAGGTACGTGATATTTGTCAGTCAGTTTTAGGCTGGTAATTCCAAAGGACTTTTGTTAAAACACAGATGGTTTGGCAGTTAAAATGTGTAGTTTTTCCTCAGTCAAGTGTAGCTGGTGACTAGTTTTTCTTTCTCCTGAGGGAATAGGGAGCACTGCTGCAAACAGTCCCTGGTAGAGATTAAGTAAAAACCACTTTTTTTAAAGGTTTTTCAGCATATGATTCACTTTTTGAATAAGGAAGGAGGTCTGTGCATAAACCTGATAGCTTTATGCAGAAGGTTTTGGCACTTCAGAGGAATAAAAATACCTGTTTACCATGTGAGAAAATAAAATTCATTGATCAGGTTTCTAGTGCAGGCAAGATTTCTGTCTTTCTGTAAAAACCATGCAATTGGTGGAAAAAATCCTAATAATCTGTTGTACATAGTCTGGATTTCACAAACAAATTTTTTAGCTTTGGATTTCCCCTGGGTTTCATTGTAAGACTGCAAGCCTTCTGTAAAAGTGAGGGAATGCTTAAGATGAAATTCATTTTGCAGAATTTTGGGGGGTTTAAACAGAACTTTGGAATGAGAATGCTGTTTCCAAAGTGCCATCCAGTGACAGTGTTTCTGTTATCAAAGACAAGGTGTAAAACAAAGACCTTCTTTGGACTGAAGTGAAAAGACAGTCTTGGGTCTTCCAGAGAGGGATACAGATTTATCCCTTACAGAGGGATAAATGGCAATCTAAAAATACCAACTCTTCCAACCAATTTTATAGCAGCAGACTGAATGGGCATGAAGTTTCACTCCACATACAGTGTAATCCAATAAAGAATGGAAGGAGGAGAGCATCTGCAAATCCAATTCCAAGTGATCTGTGTTTCTAGATAACCAGTTGTACCTAAAATTCAGTGTCACAATCTTCATTGGTGTGTGAACTTATGTTTATATATTCAGGAGAGTTGAAAATAGATTTAAATCTAGAGTCTATGCTTTAAGATAGGGTGTGTTTACCCAGGCCATATTTAATACCCCTTGAGATGGGGTAGTAGCAATGAAACTATGGCAGTGCAGACATCAACAAAACTGTGCTGTGGATATGGGATAAATAGAGAGGCTTCCAGCACCTGCTGAAGTCATAGCCATGTCCTCTCTGCTATTCTTATCTCTCTGTTAGCTAGAATAAAATTCAATACAAGCAGACTCTCCTGAATATAATAGTTATAAGGTTATTCTTTAGACAGTCTTAGATAGCCCTCAGTATGAGGGATATGTAAAAGGCTGGTGAAATAATGCAGTCTCAAATATTAGCTAAATAATTTTCATAGCATTCTCATAGCTGAGTTGTTTTGGTTTGGTGTTTTGTGGTTTTTTAGTAGATACTCAGCCATATGTACTGAATTTTGAAAACCACTGCGGGTACTGAGTTATAAAATCACCATACAGCTGTTGGCTGTGCTTTTGAAGCTGTGTCTGTGCAATTACCCAAAACAATTTTAAGAACATAAACATCTAGGCAGTCTGATTCCCCTTTTGCTAGTGAGAGAGAGCTGGCATAAAAAGATAGACTACAGCAATGTATTATTCTGATTACTTTCCCTGTGTATCAGGATCAGTCCCTACTGGTCTGAGCTCATCTGTCTGGTGAGGAGTCAGAAAAGAAAAAGAATAGATGAAATATTAAATGCTTTCAGAAAATGAGGGGGAAAGTGCACCAGCTTTTAAAGAGAATCAGCATGTATCATTTCTGCTTCCATTGGCTGTTTATCCAACATCAATACAACACTTTAGGAGCCAAATTACTAAACAAGCTGCCAATTAGGCTTGCAGTCAGCTGGATAGATTAGTGGCTAAGAGAGGCAGATACAAGATTTTCATCTCTTGAGCCAATTACGCAAGTGAATTACCATCCACAATGCTCCTTGGAAGATTTGAGGTAGAAAGACTGACTCTGCTGTGATAGACATAAGTGAGATCCAGGGTAGGGGGTAAGGGTTAGCAGGCCATGTATTGCAAAAATTACCCAAGCAAAAAGAGATCCTTCTAGGAAAGGATTTAAAGGATTTAAGGCTGCTGGGAACGATAGAAGAGGAAATAATAGTTGTGGTATGCTCTGCAAAGGCATTGCTGTTCTGCTCACAAGTCTTAATCATACAAAAGAAAGATGAAAGGGCAAGACTATATTTATGTACAGTGTCATTTTCTCAGAACTGTTTAAAACCCCATTTTTTTAACATCAGAAATAGTTTGGTGGCCAGAGATGAAATTACTTCACTGTGCCTTCATTTGTTTCTTACAGCTTGGAGGGCTTGAGAGGGGAAAAAAAGAAACACAACAAAAAACCCACACATTTTCTTAAATAAGGGTTATCTGAGAGCTTGATCCTAGCTGTATTCTGGTTTTATTCAGCCCAATCTAAGCCAAACATGCTTGATGTTAGTTTTATCCAGCAATTGGCCCATACAAATAAATATTGTCACAATAGTGGTTTATGAGGTCACAGCTCCTTTATTATTCTATAATAAATGAGAACTTCAGTGGTGAGCTTTGAATTTGTAGAAGCATTTTGCAAATAAAATGTCTGTCAGATCAAAACTGTTCATAGGCTCACTTGTTTCCTGCTGACAATGTTGTACACTTGTGTAACGTTGTTTCTTAAATATGAAGCAAATTTAAAAGCTGAACTTCTGCAAGCTGCCATATCCAAAAATGATTAAACAGATGTGGAGCCTGCAGCAGCATTAGACCTCTGATCTGATTTTAGCTTACAGATGGAATTAAATTAATTCATGGCAATCACTGTAAAATCAAGGGTATGGCAGTGAATGCTAGTGTGCTGTTTAACCAGGACATACCTGTCTCAACAGCTGTTAAGAAAAAATTACATACCTTTATTTTTCACTGAAACCTGCCTTTAATGCCATCGTAAGTATCATACCAAAATTAAACAAATGTGATGAGTTTTCTGCTTTCCACTTCTCAGTTCTGTTACTTACTACTCACAGATTTAATATTCCATGTATGTAAGGTCATATGCCTAAAAAATGTAGACCTTGAAGGGTGTCTATTCAGATACACAAAGATTTGAGGAGTGGCCTTTCTTCTTCTAGCTGGCAATTTTGCAGAGATTAGGAACATAAGCTGAGGGTATTTTACAGTGCTGTCTTTTCAAACAAGCTACTGTACCTTAATGTTTGCTCCTCCCTCATATAATGGCAGCCACATCTACATGCAGACTACTCATCTGGTAGATGAGGAAATAATTGTTAGGGTTGTTAAAACCATTTTCAGTCTGTAGGAAAGAAAGGTGTACTGCACAGGAGAGTCCTACAAATTACTAGTGCAGAGACATTCTTGTAACTCGTGGAAACCTCCTGTAGCAATAAAATTAGAAAAATGTATAAACATATCCCCACTTTTTTTTTTTTTTTTTTTTTTTTTTTTTTTTTTTTTTTTTTTTTTTTGAAGGGTCTTGGAAAAACCCTTTGCTGGTAGTGGCAAGCAGTCCATGCCTCAGTATGATTCTGTGACAAACCCCAAAAAGACTAATTAAACCAGATTTTCTTTGTAGATGCTTGTCCTGTCATCCAGTCCGGTGAGTTTGTGATGCAAAACGCTTTCTATCCCAGAATAAAAAGTGACCTCAGACAAGCCTGAGGATTTTACAGGTCCCAGAGTCCAGGGAAAGTCAAGGAAGAAACAGAAATAAAGAAATACAGGGAGACAAAGGTTTGGAGCTCTTCTCTGGTCACTTCCCTCTTAACACCTCCTTGGTAAATGCCAAGTAAAGCTTATCACCCCAGAATCCTCCTACCAGTCCGATACAATAACCTCACATAAGGTTTTAGCTTTAGCTATTAAAATTTAGTTTGCCCTCTTCAAGCAAATGAGGATTTTCAGAGTGGAAAAGTACACTTCACCTTTATTACTGGTATCACAGCACTTGCCCTTTACTATAGGATGGTAAGTCCTAATTTTAAGAAAATTCTCCTGAGAAATAACCAGTTTACATCTCTATAGTTTGGAGCAGCCTGCTGATATTTCATTTTGAATCATCATACAGGACTTCTCTTCATGCTGTGAATTTCTTTCATGTCAAAATATTTTTATTTGTATTAAAAAAAATCTTTTCCTTCTTCCCTGTAAATATGTATTATAAAACAGTCTTTAACTGCATAATCATATTCCTTTGTAAAAAAAAGGCTACCTAGGTAAATGGTTTCAGTTAAAAATAAGAGATGCAGCTATTGCTTAAGCCATCACAATTTTGTAATATCCCAAGTTCTAACGCTTGACTGAACAATCTCATTAATATTCTTATGTATGCTTTTGTGGGCAAGACCATTCTGCGATTACTTCAAACTTTTTGATAAATACACATCTTTGGCATACATATATTATCAGTAATTATAGTCAATCACCATCTCTCCAGTCTATATAGTTTGTTAAAAATGACATAAGTATACAAATCAATACCCTAGTAATTTCTAACCTCATAATAATTTGAAGTGGCTAAAGATCAGGTTAACCAAAAATTATCCACTTTTATCCCCCCACCTTTTCACATTTGAAGATTGGGCAGAGATAACCAACTACCAGCTTTCTCTCAAGTTGATTTTTTCCTTCATTCTGATAGGATTCTATGCAGAGTAGCTCTAGGAGAATCATTAGGTGTGGGCCCAGGTGCATTAGGAAAATAATCAAAGCCAAGAAGAATTTCCTACAATACTTCCAAACTAGGTTCAGTTTATACTGTTCCTGTGTGAAATATCATCAGTGTCCCATGCAGGGCTTTCTCACAGAAGCCCATCCTCCTGCCAATCTTTCCCAAAATGGTCTATTATACTACTTACTACCAGAGTAAAAAAACAAAGTGGCAAACAAAAAACAAAGTGGCAAACACTGGTTTAAGACTGCAGATTTAGAAATGTATCTCTGCACTATCTCCTTTCAGCCCAAGCCCCTCTAGTTGTTAATCTTTTTTTTTTTTTTTTTTTCAGATTATAAGTTTCCCAAGAAAATAATGTAAGTTTATATATCCTAACTTTAATTGGTCACTAGGTACAACCACCATAAGAAACCATCCCTGCAAACCTGCCTTGGAGACTTACTCTGCAGCCAGGGGGATGAAGAATTTCTTTCACAGAGTTCCCTCAAGCCAGGATTTATACCTAAGCATCTGCTTCTGATATCACAGCTTTCTCCATGAAACATTTCCATCTGAGCACGGGTGCTTCTGCTATTTCAAAGTCATTGACAGCTGGATGGTTCACTATTTCTGTGGTTAAATTATATTTACCCAAAGAAGTGTGATCCATTTTGAATAGTGTATATGCTTTCTGAGTGCCATCATGGTGGATTCATACCTTTTTTCCTCATGACATTTTAAAAACATTATTTTTATACTACATACTATAATGACTTTTTTTTATGTCTAGCAAATTAATTGATTGTTAATTATTT
Organism: Cettia cetti; assembly: GCA_013401135.1. NCBI lineage: Eukaryota > Metazoa > Chordata > Aves > Passeriformes > Sylviidae > Cettia > Cettia cetti. The sequence continues at coordinate 168,495 of VZUI01022511.1, forward strand.
TTGCTCTTTCATCAAGCTGTTTTGTTGGTTGCTTTTCTAGATGAATCATTTAATTAAAGCATTGATCAGATGAAGCAGATTTTAAGCAGTGCTAAAATACCACCCCAGTTCTGTGCCTTATGAGCTACCACAAGTGTGAATACTAACTACCTATAATTCTATACTGACACCACTGCCTGGTCCAAGGCAGCTATTTTGATGCATTTTTCACTGCAAGTTTAATTATTTTCCACTTTTTTGGGTCAAAAATAAACTACAACCAATTTTCTTAATACTAAATAGTTCTAAAAGAACAGAGAAAGATCTGATTAGATGTTCCTTAATATATCCCATGTTAGCAACATAAATGCTTTAACACTTCAGTCTCAAAATTCAGCAGATAACATCTTTCATAATTAGCTCTAAAAATCAATAGAAAAAGTTACCTTATGTTATTTTAAGTTACCAGGCAAGAAGATACATCAAAAGGTTGTATGCATCCTTGAGGTCAGAGCCTTAAAGGACACCTGAAAAATCTCAGCAGGAAATTTCTGTAGATGCAGTCATTTATATTTTGCTGTGGGCAAAGGGGTCGTGCAGTTTCTAACAAATCAATGCAAGCCAAACCAAAATTAGCAAATTGTCTGATCTGACAAAACCAAGTTGAACAGTCGCCTTCAGGAGGAGAGAGCTAGCAAAGCTAATGCAATTTATTCTGCTGCTAACAATCAGTTGTGGCATAATGGTAGGACTCCAACTTAGAGGTCTTTCCAACCTAAAGTGATTTTATGCTTCTACAGTTTACAAGGTCTGCTTCAAATAAAATACTATGAAATTTTAAAAACACTTCTAAGTCTCTCCTTTGCAGCATGCTCCCCTCATTCCTACTGGGATCACACTGACTAAAACGCAAATTGCTGAGATTTCTTGTTGCTCCTTGCTGAGCTCTAGAGGCCACTGGCCAGGCTGGGAGAGGAAAGGCCATCACACAAGGCAAGAAGAAACCTCAAACAGCAAGCTCTGCACTGGGTGATGACGTCTGTGCTCTCCTACTGCAAGAGCAGGAGAAACACCTGACAGCCCAACAGGAACCAGGCACCTCCCAGCTCACTGGCTTCCCACCCACCTCTCCCTGTGGACATCAGCCACACAGCTGTCTCCCCAGAGCAGGTACCATGGCTGAGCTGATGCCAGCAGGACTAGTGGAGCACCTGGATAGAGACAGAAGAGAGGATCTGTGTGGGGTCCTTACTTACAGCCCTGGATGATTTGTCATAGAGTAAATTCAACATTTGTATTTCAACACTACACCAGTTTCAAGAAACTTCACAGATCTACCTGGCAAGGAGATGGTGTCTGGAGGAGACAAGAACTCTGAGGGATTCCACAGCTAGTAGAGTCTTCTTGGACAGAAAGAAGGGTTTGGGGTGGGTGGGTTTTTCTGCAGTTTTGGCTGGTTTTAGTTTGGTTCGGTTGGGTTTGCTCGGCTTTGTTGCTTTTTGTTGGTTGGTTCAGTTTATATTTGGGGTATTTGGGGGGGTTCTTTGTTTTTTGTTTGATTTGGTGGTGGTGGTTTTTTTAACTAGACCATTGAGTAAGCTCTATTTTTATAAGAGCAATTTCAGCACCTGACAGAGCAATTCACCTGGAGCTGAATGTGACCATTTGCCTGGAGTTGCAAGATCAGGAAAACCACCAGTGTGACCTTGATATAATTTCTACTTGAAGAAGTGTTAACAGGCACTGAGATTTCTCCCCTTAAATGACTCCCTTTTGTGCAGAAATCCTCCACTGTAGGAAGTTATATTCCTCCTGATCTGGATTCCTAAAGCAACCAAGGGCACTGGCATACAAGCACAGCAGCCCCAGGGGAGTCCTAAGGAGCAGAAAACATGATGAAGCTTTCCATGTTTCATTCCATAACAGAGCAGCTGCAAAAGCAGAAGAGAGAATACTGCTATATGTCAATCAGAAATAATATAATCCAGACTGCTTTGTGAAAAGGTATAATGCACATATGCTTCTTGAATGATAATCTATTTTTCTGTTTAAAGTTTGCTGTGAATCCAAAGTGATGTTTCCACCAATACATTGCCACCACACTTTCCATGCACACATTATAGATGCAGCACATGCATACAATAAGTTACATTCAATAGGTCTTAAGCTAATGCTATTTTTGTTTAAAAATGTACTGCATGCTATTCTTCGTCTCCTTGCCTGACTTTTCACTTGCAGATGTAATACCTGATATTTATATTAATATTTAAGACAATGCAAGTGTCAGGCACAAATGCATTATAACTGTTGCCAACAAACTAAGCTGAGAACCAGGTTATTGTTTCTCTGATTAAAAGCAAGGTGAATACATGCACCAGAATAACCTATTCATTTCTTACAATTCCATGTCACCAGGGCTTTGCTTCAACCTGTCAGATGAAGTGCACATTAAATATTAGGAGATTTAAATCTAACATGTTATGCATTTCTTTTTATGCTCATTTTTAGTAGAGTTCGCTTCAGCTCATTACACACATCAACACAATAAACTGTGAGGTATATTGCTATATATGGTGAACATATTCTCCCCCACACAGAATGCTAAGCTACTCTCAGGATTAATAACTCTTAGGTAACATAATATAGAGGCACTGATTTATTTTCTTTCTACCTCCCCTGTCCCCCCCAAGATGTACTACAAGCCCCCACCCCAAGAAACTCTCAATTTGTCAGAAATCAGACAGTCCTCTCAATACCTTTTCAGGTTTTCCCCTGCCAAGTTAAATTAAAAATTTTGGTTTAATGCTTATTGGCATTTCAGACCTCATAAAAATGCAGTCAAAGAGGAAAAAGACTTAGACTTATCTACCAGTAATAGCTGGGTCATCAAACTAGGTTACAAAGAGAAGGTTCCTTTTTGATATGTTGTTGGAAGAGCATTGAAAGATACAATGCTACTGCTGGCAGGGAGAATAAAAAAGCCCAACCCTAAAAAGACTGAGCTGGATTCTTGGGGTAACAAGAGTATATCAGTAGAAATATGATAAAATAAGTGGTTTAACTACAGAATAAAAGAATTAAAAGTTGTTTTTCAGTACATATAGAGGACCACAAATCAGCGGACTCAACACTCGCACACACACGGCAAGAAATTTATCACACCCTGCACTCTGATGTCCCTCACAGAAAACCCCATACCAGGGGCAGGGACAACTGACCTACTCTTCATTCAGACCAGTTAATCCATGATATTCCCAGTCAAGCATGTTTGAGTAAACTGGCTAAAAAAACATAGTGCTTCAGCAACTGATTTCCAACCAGGGCTTTTTAGCACTCTGCAGGGATACGGCACAAACCAAATATTTGAGAACACTGTGATAATGATTTTTCTTTTTCTCTCTGTATGCAACATCAGAACTATGAGTTAGCAGATGTCTAAGTTTTATTATCAATGTACTGGAGCACTTTGCTTAGGACTGAATTCCAGCTGCAAAATTCAAAACAGACATAAGATTTTGGGTAATCAGAGTCAAGTTATAAAGCAACCACCCCAACAATCCCCAGCTCCAGGTACAGCTCTATGTGCATTACCTGCTCTTCTTGATACCTAGCCATTAGTCATTAAACCATAAAGGTACATGAAAGTTACAATACTACATAACAGAAATATGCTCATACTGAGCAAAACCAAGCTGACAAGCTCAACATAAACAGCAACTTCTCTTTAGGTTCTGTTTAGTCCATATAAATATGGGGTGGGGGGAAGGGGGTGGGCAGTCTACTTATCTCTTGGTACTTCTTTTCACTCACCATAACAAAGGAAACTTCTTTTTCAAAGTGAAGCCGCAGCTTCAAAGTCAGAAGTAGCTGATGCCAGGAACTTGACCTGGCCAAACAAAGTAGTGTTCTCAAATCAAGGAGGGGTCTAGCTCTTGGTTTATGGCCCACCTCCTTCCTCTCAGCCATGCCACTGACATTTCTAGAGTCAGAAAAGGGATCATTTCAACACACACGCCAGAAAATAGATGGCAGAGCACTGCTGATGCTGCAGTAACTGGAAGACTGTTCTCTATTGCTCAGCTGCAGAATAATGTTATTTTTAGACAGAAATAAATCCAGCCATCACTGAAAATGGAACCTATAAAAAATGCTGAACCTCTGGTTTGTTTTATTAAATCAAATCCAATAGGAAGTCATGCATTAAGATGCAGATTTCCTGCAAAATACCTCTGTGCAGAAGCACTGAGTAATGAATCTCTACTCTTATTCTCAGTATGCACTTCTGGCACAATATTCATGAGTGCTGATTACTTATTCATCTGATTTTTAAGATGGAACTGTAGGATCACATCCTGGCATTCCTTCTGAGCATAGAAGCAGAGAGATTTCAAAAGGCTTTCAAATCCAAAGGAGGTTCTCCCCTGAGAAATGAGGCCTTACTCTTACTGTGTTTAAACCTTACTTTGTAGACAAATGGGAAGAACATCTGTCACTGATATGGAAAAACACATATAAAGGAAGAATTTATTCTCAGTCTAGCTGATAATTTAACAGTCACATTATTATTAGCTGAAGTTAACTAACACAGAAAGAAGGAGGAGAAGAAAAAAGTGCATATAAAAATATTGACCATTCTGGTGTTAGCTTGCCCTGTTCCTCTGAGCCCTTCAGCCAGGAGTTAGGTACTGGCCTTGCTGTGGTTGCACAGCTGCCACCATCACTGGCCCTTGGCTGAGGGGAATAAGATGCTCATGGTGATGGCTTCCTCTTGCTCACTCTGGGATGAGCTCAGAGTAGGGGTTTTTTAATATAGGTTTGCTAAAAATTCTATATTTACTCTTTCTCAGCTTCACATTACATCCAGATTTAATACATGAGACACTTCATGGATACTGGGAGCTATTGTTTTGTTCTTAAAGCCAGTTTTGCCCAAGTCTGGGGTGTTGCATCCCTTTGCATGACCATGGCCAAGTCACTTACAGAGCCCATGGCACCTTATGCCTGTGCATCTCCTGTCTGTCCCCTTTTCTCCACCTTCGTTACCTCACCAGGCCTGGATTTCTCTCTATATTATGGCCTTCATGAGCCCCAACTGTGACAAAACCATAGTGGCACCATACAATGCTTGCACCATTTGTACTGCCTCCTCTCAGCTGCAGGACACAGGTTATACCAGCAGGGACAAAGCACAGAGAAGAGAAGGGCTGGAAGCAACTCACAGTACAGTTTTCCAAGGCCAATGCCTTTAAGCCATTTCACATAACACAAACATGGAGTTTCAGATCAGCTCTCTACAACAGCAGTAATACTGTTGGAGCCAAAGAGCCCTCTTGGATTTAATTAAACCAGCATCTCATTGCCAAACTCTCATTTGGTGTACAACAAAATAACCAATAAGCAGATGTACTTAATAAAACTACAGCCTCAGTATGATTTTGCCAGACCTTTGTTTCACTGCTAGTGTGACCAGCACAAAGTCAAAATTTACCCACTGTAAGAAAGACTCTCCATAAAGAAAGATAGTTTTATTATGCATTCAGGGAGATGAGTACAGCATATTTTACTAGCAGAGAGGTTAGTATTTGAACAACAAGGAGAGGAATGAACAGCAGCACACTCCACTGCACACAGGCCTTGCGGCTGTTCAGCGTCTCACTTATCAGTGATGCTCAGATGATTTCCAGCAGCGTGACACGGACTCCCTTCTTCATGTAACACATCTGCATTCTAATGTACTATACATATTTAAAGTGTGCCATTCAGATGAGGAGGCACCTTTGTAAGAGATAACTATAGATAAATGAGACAGAGCTCTATAGAGAGGAAGCTTTGTCACAGTTTGTGACAAAGAACTGCCAGTAACAAAAGCAAAACTTCTGCTTTAAAACTTGTGAACCAGCACGAAATAGGAGCAGCTGTAATAGAATTGAAACAGAGTTGATAAAGATTAGTGGTGTAGTTAAGAAAACTGAAGTTCCTTTCAATGGAGAAAAGACAGTAGTAACATATCTGCCATATTTTCTAGTGATGAAATATTATACATGTCTTTCCTGCATACTAAATGGAATCCAGATATATGAGTAGACCCAGGTACATCTCATTCTTTCAAAAGGGTGTTGGGGTATTTTTAGACAATATTTTTATTATTTCTCCCAGTCTTTCCTACTTTTTGCTCTCTCTCTCCTGATCTTGACTCCAGAAAAAATTTTAGAGACCAGTAAAACTCTATTTGCCCCAGTACTGCATTGAATGCCGGCCTCAGCGAGGATCAAAGAGATTAAATTGACATAATTAACTTCCCAACTGAATCCTTTAAGGTGCAGTTGATAGTGCAGCACAGTTTGAACAGCAAAGAGGTTAATGGGACATCTCTAATTCACATCCACACACCAACCTGGAAGTTATATGCTCCAAGACTGCCCACATTCTCATTTTTAGCTCACTTAAGCTTTATAGACAGCCTCATATGACAGTCCATTACACTAGCACGTATTATATATTCAGGGACAGTGCAGTATTTTGGGCTATGATGTAAAATCTTTTCAATTTGAGGACACTAAAATCATAATCTCATTTAATCTTCAGATGTTCTACCTTGCACCAGGTGAAGAGGGTGGCAGCATTTAAGTCTTCTTTGCATCTTATTTTCTGTTGTCATGCAGTAGGATAGAGCACTGGAATATCTTTCATACATACTGCTGCAGGTTGCACAAGAACAGCCCCCAAAATCTTTGTCTGTTGACAAATTTTGCCCTGGGGGTAGATCCACCCCCTCTGGGTGAGCCTTAAAAGTCTGAGCAGGTGAGACTCCAAATTTAACCTAATTGGAAAGTGAACTCATAGGATACTTGGCTTTTAGTGATGGCCAGCTTTCAGATTTCACCCAGGTTTTACCTTGTGTGCCTTGCACACAGAGGCCACAGAATTTGTTAGAGAAGGAGCTCCCAGCTCTGTTCTCAAAAATGCAGTTGCACTGCTGTCTCCTTCCCCCATCCTCTTCTAGATCCAAGAGCTAATGTGTGTCTTTATGATACCCAGATCGTGCTTAAACCTCATCATTTCCACTCATCCTGGTGAAGGAATTAAACCCCACTCTGCTCCAGTTACAGAGCAGCTCCAGGCTCTGGTGTGGGGACATCCCCCTGATCCCCTCTGTGTGTGTGCACGTGAAGTGAAATAAAAATGTTCAGAATTTTAGACTGTTAGAAGGGCAACGCAGGTTTGATCACATAAAATCAATAGGAGAGTGTTACAGTATTCATTTAATCATCTTCACCAATTAAAAATGAGACTATTCTGATAGGTCTGATTTGCATTCTAAGTGTGTTTTGCACAATTACTCAAACCTTTGAAAAGACATAATGAGAAAAATTACTGACGAAGAAGAAAATGCACCAAATGTAAATAACATTATCTTCACCTAATTTAATCAATCATTTCCAGACAAGAAAAAAAGCTAAATAAATTCATACTCTGCTTTTACCTTAACTATTATTTCCCATTGAGATTTAGGACCAAAAAGCTTACTAAAAGCAATTCAGATTATTTGAATGCTATTCATTTTTTTAAAAAGCATTCAAATAAGAATGGGGAAAACTAAGCTGTACTACAAGAGATACCCAATATCAAAGCCTGAAAAACCCTAATTGAAACACATTGCATGTGTTATAAACCATGTCGTTTACATTGTTTTAAAAATCAGTTTTGGGTCCAAGGACAGAGGAAGTCAGATGAGTGCATGATTGGTTTCAGCTGTATTTAGGGCAGAAGTTCAGCCCATGCTCATTGTTTTTCTGAGCCTGTCCAACTCCATGGTACCAGACAAGGAACCTCTGCACCTTCTTGTCCTTCTTCCAGGGGGGAACCTTCTAAACCTTCAAAAGGCACGTAAGAGGGCAGGACCAGCAGCAGCTGCCAGTCTCCTTTTCTCCTGCATTAAAGTTCTACTCTCTGACACAAAGTAAAGAATTCTGAAAGGTTCTGGACAAGCCCAGCGTTTTTGCAGTAAGTTTCAGAAGATGATGCCCTATTTGAGGTGTATCCTCATGGTCCACTTAGTCCTCCTTTACAGATATGCATGGACTCATCATTGCATACTACATTCACTTATTTTTGTCAATGGAGACCAAAATTACTTTAATGAAGTATTTGAAGAAAGTGTTTCTTCAATTTCAAACCAGTTTTGGAAGCTTCAGGTAATTAACTGGGTTAATCGTATGACTGCAAGGGGACATTTAGTACAATACATGCCAATTCATAATATACTTTCTCATCAACATTTGCAGCTGTAAAAATATTTGGATTGTTGTTAAGAAATCTACAAATCTTGTAGGCTATACAAGTTTGAGGTGCAAGTCTGTCTTCCAGTGGAAGAGCAAGTTTAGTAAGTTGCAGACAAAGGCTGTCATGTTCTTCCTTTCTTCATAAATGGCAGAAATACTTACATCACTTTTTTTTTTTTTTAATCTCTGAAGTAATTAACTGTAACCTCATCAGTTGCTTTATAACCCCTTCAAATTCTGAAAAAAATGGCAGCAACAGACCAAAACTGGGGTGCTAAGTTCACAGCCCAGCTCTGTGCCAGAGACCCCCCAACTGATCCACTAGCACATCCCCTCTGTGGTGCCTGCAGCCCCCCACAGCAAGGCAAACCGCAGCAGGAGTTCATTACCACACTACCCAGACTGCAAACTGCTGCTCTTCAGGACCTCATTCATTAGCTGAACAGACATCCCTGCCCTGGGGTCAGAAACATTCATCAAAACCATGGAGCAAATGGCTGGGGACAGTAACAGCATCTGTTGTCATCTCTGATCCTCATCCCCTCCCCGTGTGTCTCAGAGCCTGGATTCTCCAGTAGGGTTTAGGTTAAACCAGAAAATATCTTTGTGCCTACAACATCACAGCTGTTGTAGTCACCAGTTTCCAAAAGGGCTGTTTGATTTGCTGAGGAAAATTAGAACCAAACCACTGAAATTTATGGAAATGCCCTTCTCTGTTTTTCTGGTATTACACCAAAAACAACAAAATATTTGGGATGACTCCTAGACACTGACTATTAGAAACCAGGTCTGTACAATAAAGCTCCATTTAAACACATACTAAAAACACACATTAAAATAGCTTAATCTGATAGTAGGAGGGAACACTAAGAAAGTTCAGAAGGACAGTAATTGAGGGTAGGCACGTCTGCTTTGAAATCATACACTTGCAAGCACTGCGATCAAAGACACTCAGTGACAGGAAAAGGCAGGGTTATTTCATTTTGGAGATCAAATATTCTAAGATGAGGTCACTTGAGCACCTTAATGACCTAGCTGGTTACTTGAAATTTACTTAGAAAGGCACCAGTTTGCAGTCAGAAGCAGTCCATAGCAATCTGCACATAGACTTCAGCCTAGCATTTAATATTCCTTTTAGCCCTTACTAGAACTGGAGGCAGGGTTTTATCTGAATATGGCTGACTAGAAAATAAAACAGAAGAATAAGAAATAGCATATTAGAGCAAGGAATTATTTTGCAGATTTATTAGTATTTGGCCTTCAGCATAAAAATTCTAGTGTATTTTCCTTAGGGAAGCAGAACTGCCCATCTTAACATCACATGCACATGATTTTGTGGGGGAAAAAGAAATGTAGATGATTCCTAGAGCTCAGAGAACCTGAATTTTGCTGATTAAATCCTGTTAAAGACTCATTGCCCTCAAAGGCCACTAAGGTCTCTTGCAAAGCCTGAAATACAGTTAAGTGAATTTTTATATGCTTCTATATATAAAGACTGTGGTTTTCAGGGAAAAAAAAAAAGTCTTTGATTTTATCAAAAAAATAGTTTCTGAATTTGTTAAATTGCTTTGCAGGAAATATTTCCCCAGAATAACTGGTTTCTCCTGGCTGAACTAATTTCAACAGTTTTTTCCTCACAAGATAACCAATTTATGAGGGTTTGCCTGCAGGTAATAATATAGCATGCATGAGCTTTAACTTTCCCAAATGGACAACATTTGTACCTCTGAAAGTCTTCATTTTTCAATCATTCAACTAAAAGGCCAATTCCACATAATTGGTAATCTTGCATGGTGCTGGGATGCCTCAACTTTGCTATGTTATCTCAGAATCTACTCAAAGCATTGTCAGAGGAGGAAAAAAAACTTGATTGTGTCCAGCTGCTTGTCTGTAAGGACACCTTTAGCTACCTGCAAGGAAGCTCCACAGCCAAGAGACTGACTGAGGAAACTATTTTAGAACATACTGTTTAAGACAATCTGTATCTTTCCAGGGTACCCAGTAACCACTTTTAGGTCAGATTTCTTGAATCCTCTGATCTGTAGGAAAACACCACCTAGCAAAGATGTTTATGATGGCAGAAAGTTTGCCCAGTGTTTCCTTGCTGCTTAAGGAGGTGCCAACTGCCTCAGAGACCTGGGTTTTGTTAAAAAAAAAAAAAAAGGAACTGATCAACTGAAAAACCTAATTCAGCAATTTCATGAAGAGTCTGTTTGGCCCTCTTCTCCAGTTACTTATTTTCGCCAAGGCTGAATACCAGATTCCAGCTTAATAAAACAGGATTGAATTCATAGTTTGAGTGAAATTAAAAATGAGCTGGGATTAAAAGGTTCATAGGACATCATGATACAAGAGGTATGTGCAAACTTTAGCAATTTTACCAAGTGCAAGTCAGAGTATTCAGAGAATGAAGCAATAGCATAAACGTTGAGTAAAAAAATATTCCAGACTACTAGATTTTTTTAAAAGATCTAAGTATGTAATATCTACCAGCCACAAAAACTTCACAGACTACAAATGGATCACACAGAAGTGGGAGAGCAAACACAGAGCTACGTGACAGAAGGAGTCTTCCAGAAAATGGGAATTTCAGCAACCTCGCTCCCAAATACATGTTTGAGATATATTGCTTTCTTAATTTATGGTATTCAGTCCAGTCCTTTATTTTCCTGTTTTCAGCCTTTCGTACTTTGTCTCAGAATTAATGTTTTATCTGCTAAAAGCATCTTGAACAATAAATAATAAGATATTGGTATGGTGCTATTTTTAACAGTAGAAATAGAGCTTTGGTTTAAATGACTATAAATATGAAGTACAAGGAAAGCCCTAAGTTTAAGCTTCAAAACTTCAGTAGTGTCTTTTTCATGGCCTAACACTTCATCCTATCAATTAATAAAGCTCTTAATTAGCAGAACCAGTGCATCATTTTACTCAGGCTGATTCCCCCCACCATATGTGCTAGGCAACAGGGACCACTCCCATAGGCCAGAGGCAGCACCTCCTGATGGGGATGGGTCACATCCTTAAGGAAAACTCATCTCCTGCTGCCCTCCTGGCACCTGCCCATGCAACAATAGCTGGGATTGCCTGCACAGCCCCTCCCCACAAACCCTGTTCACAGTCCTCCCAGTCAAGTATGTCTAAGTTCTTCCATAATTATTCCTGGTTTTATTAGGTCTTTCAGAAGGTCCTTTTGTCCCTTTATTTCAGTTTCACTGGAACAACCATTTTCCACTCTATCAACTGTATGTATTACATTGCTATCACTATTACAAAACACTAAACGTTGTTATTTACATTAAAAATCACTTAAATACCTTTTTTTGGATTTGAAAATTCAAAAACTTAGTTTGCTCCCTAATTGTGAAGCCTTAAGAGTCACAATACACAAGTAAAATCAGTCCATGAAAAGTTTCTGAAAAAGGGATTATTGCCCTACAAAAATTCAACTGCAGTTTAAGAACACATTTGTTTAGTACATTTTTTTTCTTCCCAAAATCCTGAAAAATTTATAGCAGGATGTTTTCACATCCTTAATAGCCCTAATATTGGTGCTCAGATTTCCCCACCACCACACTATTATCAACTTGCTTTTATGGACTAAAGTGATTATTTCCTCAGAATGCTGCAGGAAAAACTCAAAACAAGACAGCTGCTATTTTTACTTCAACAAGATTGTACAAAAGCACTACAAGTTAGAAACATTACTCAAAATGGTAATGCAAAGTCAGTGGGGAACCAGCTCACTTCATTAAACATCTGCATCAGCAATCTCAGACTCACAGAAATTAAATAGGTTTACTGTAACCCATAATATTTAAACTAGCACCAAGTATATTCCCCAAGACACAAGAAGGGAGCAGCAGTACAGAATTAGAAATTCAAGACTGGGGCTGAAGAACTCCCTAGAAAGAAAGTCACCAATTTACAGATCAAGGCAGGTATATTGAGTGACAAGATCCCTTAAATTACTTCCAGTAAGTACTGGAAGTAACGGCATTTCTCCCTCTACTCATAAAAACTCTAAACTCTGCATTTCTATAGACCAGCCAGCTGGAGAAGACAAATTTTCAAGCTCAGGAGAAACCTCACACCAGCAAGGTTTAAGACTGGACACAAAGTGTACCAGGTATGCACTTTTCTGGCTGGGTTCCTCTAGTCCATAGCTCTGGCTGGGACCATTGCTTGGTGCTGGAGACAGCTTCACACTTTCCTAAGACTAACACCTGCTAATGGATTTCCTGTAACTCAGAGGCAGAGAACTTCACAGAGATCATCACATTTTGCTCATCAGAAAGCTCAGAGATAAGTCTCAGGAATTTTGTCCTCTTCCAAGTCAGCAGCTGCTGTAGTAGTGGCAGGGTGCAGACACACAAATATCCCCCTAAGCAGTACTGCCATTGCATCCAAACATGGATTCCATCACCAAGCCAGCTTTCCAGTATCTCCCCCAGCAGCTCAACAGTTGAATAAACCTTTCCTTTCAGATGAACATCACAGCTGAGCACCCCTGAGCTGAACAAAGTGCCTGCCTCCCTACATGGACAGTTCCCCCAAAATCCAAAGGACATGAATCTCATCTCATGTTCTCTTGCCTTAACTGATACACTGGGCTTGAAACATAAAGAAACTTATAGTAGGAAAGTCTATAAATTTGCTACCTGCCTACTCAGTCAAAACCAAGTATTTAAGGCAGATAATGAGAAGTTGTTCCATCAGGGAAGAGTAGATTATTAAGTGATGCTGCAATCTATCCTTAATTTGTTGGTTAGGCATCTGCAACTTAATCTTGCTTGAAACCCAAGGAAACATCCTCACTGGTCACCAATCACCTCAATTCAGTTACCACTATATATTACCACAGTACACCTGTACAATAACATTTGTGTACTTTTCACACTCAAAGTGAGGGCCCATAAAACAAATGCTGTTTTCAAAGTTAGCCACTTACACATCAGAACAATGATGAGACAGCATGATCATCCCAGCACACTAAGCACAAATATGAGAAATCTCCTAGTGATATTTGGAAGATATTTTCCATGTCAAATGTAGTCATAAATAGATCCTAAAAGATCTTAAGAAAAGAATTTGTAAAATCCTATAGAAGAGAAAAGGAATCGGCCTGAAAAGAGGGAGAGGCAACTGAGGTAGAGATATTAAAAAGTGATGAAGCAGAAAAAGATGTTCAAATGAAAAATGTGTTTTGTTTCTTCATATTCCTCCACATTGGCCCAAAGCACACGTCTGGATACATGACACATGCTTGCAATGTAGCACACAAATTAAAATGCATCGATTTCTACCAAATAAATATTTGTTTTAGTGAAAATCTATGGCAATTACTTAAAGTATCCTTTTTCAATACAAATTAATCTAGGAATACACAGGTTGGTTGCAGTGGCAAAACAACTCCAGTGCTTATCCTGTAGATCTTTGTGATGCCCTTGAATTTTGTCCTCTAGAAAAAAATCATTAATAACTCTGCAGATATTTGCTTGTATTGGGCTTTTTTTTGCATTATCACTTTCCAAGACAATCTCCCCTATATTTCCACATTGGGTGCATATGACTTTCTCCATGCCTGCTTTTTGATTCTCAACCACTACTCTAAACTAAGAGGGATGCAGTCACAATTCTTAGCCCTAAAAGTTTGATTGCCTCCATATCTTTGGGATTAAGAGCCTTTCATAGGCAGCCTTTCTTCACCATCAGTTCTAATTACAGAGAGCACAAAACTTCAAAACAACATCCTCACAGGAGCATCACCACCACAATTCAAACATTCCTCAGAACCTGCGGATGCTGCTACTGAGCCCAGCTGAGTGCTGTCCTTCACTTTGTGCTCTCAGTGGTACTGGAGTTTCAGATATTGTCTCAACTCACCATCAAATGCTGAAAGAACAAAGTTGTTACCTCATTTACTCTCTCACTTTGTACAAAATGAGGTTTTTCTTACAAGTGCCCCCTCTCCACCCTTTTCCCAGAACTCTGCAAATCAATCACCATGAATCTGTTGTATTTAACTCACACAAGGCTCCTAGTATCTTCCAGGCATTTAACAAATGAAAAAAAAAAAAAAAAAACAACAAACCTCAAACTACATTTTAAGTAAAGTAAACATGGTATGGCACCCCAGTTTCCTAGATGTGTAGCCAAAGCACATCCAGCTTTAATGTTAGTTCAGTTAGAGAAGAAAGCAAAAGCAGACAGGGATAATATAGATTTGACATCATGAAATTAACTGGTTTTGTAAGCAAATCTGAAAAATCAGCTTATATCTGTATTTTCTTCTTTTCTAAGAGGCTACACACTCTTATTATTCCACCAATATTCCCAAATCCATGTAAGTTAATATTCTTAAAGAAACAAACTAAGCATCTGTTAAGAATCCTGCAAGAAATTCAAGAAAATCCTAGAAGAGAATGCTCTCTATACCCTCATTTTCTTGGCTCTGTCCTGTATTAACACACACAATGATATCACCAAGTCTCAAAATGTGAAACTTGTACAAAGAGGAGACATTGTATGAAAAGAAGTCCTGCAAGTTTAACGATAGATGCTAATAGTGATACAAACTTCCTTTGGCTGCTGCTGCTAATTACCCAGTTAAAATCCATCCTAAATATAACAGCTTGCACTGATTATCCTTTTTACAGAACTGTTCATTAAATATAACATCAGGCAGGCATTAATTGTCATTGTTATGTAAAGTCTCATGTTTTCAAGCTATACACTTTGCTTGACTGAAAAAAAGCCAGGCAGGAAATCCTCTTGGAGCACATTTCTGGAGTCAGAAAAGGACAGAAAGAAATTAGGAACAGTCAAGAAGAGTTTACCACAAGGAAAGCCTGCCAGTCCAACCTGACCACCTCCTATAATCAAATAACCAGGTTTGTGAACAAGGGTATAGCAGCAGACAGCATCTACTTACTTGATATTTAGTGAGAGTTTCAAGCAGAGTCTTGTATCCAAGTTCTGCTGTTTACACTCAAGATGGATGGATAGGTCTAATGGTTGGAAGGCCAAGCTCAGAGGCTGGTGCCTAATGGATTAATCATCTCTCCAGGTGGAGGCTAACAAATTCACCTTGCACACCTGCAGCAAAGTCAGGGCTAAGGCAAGAACTGAGAGGAGGAGAATTGTTCACCTGTGTACTAGCAAAGGCAGATCAGGAGTTACTGTCACTGAACTGTTTGCTTTGACATCTTCCCAGGTGTCTGAGGGCCATAAGCATTTCCTGGGTTGCAGCTGAGAAAGTCTGTGTTGCTCTCAAGTAATTTAGATTATAATCCACCTGGAAAGGAGCTAATTTTTACTTTTATTTTGGTTCAGAGGCACAGCAAGATTACCCCAAAAATGCATTAATGCTCACTATGTTTCAAGGTCTGCTTGAAGTTACCAGAAATGGTGAAATAATAGGCTACGGGAAATTCTGGCATCTTTCAGATGGGGATCAAGTCTACTGTCAGTTTACTACAGATTTTTAGCCAGCCAAGTTGCAGTTTAAGATACCCCACTTCTGGCATTGCTCCCTCCTGAACACTGCTGCACAGCATCCTGAAAATGTTCAGCCCTAAAGCACAGAGCCCTTCTCATTTGCAGCTCAGCAAGAGACACTTTGGAGTGGATTCTGGAAGCACTTCAAAAAGCCCAGCCATAATATTCTTCACAACAGTTTCCTATAAGCAGAGATTCATTTTTCACTAATGAAATGCTAATATATAAATAACTGAATATTTATGGAAGCTGAGCATTAACACCGAACACAGTAATAAATAGCACCAACAGCCATTTAAGTCGTAATTGTATTTTTCCATTAATTCTTATTTTGCCACTACAATTCCCTTCATGAGACAGCAACATGTCACCTAAACCTCACATTATAGACCATAAAGAGGTGATATGTGGATACCTAATGCAAAGAGCAAAGGTTTAAGCTATGAATTTCAAGAACATTTCTGTGGTCAGAATTCACTTTTAAGTATGGATTTATCCATTGCACAGACTTTGTGCCATCCCATTCCATCAGCAGAAGCATAGGTCTTTCAGGTATCCATCTAAAGAACAAACTGCTGTGAAGTTGCAGTTGTGTAGCAATTTATATTCCCTCTAAATATTGGCTGACAGAACTCATGAGGGTCATATCTGTAAACCATTAATTTTTTAATGCATCAGGATTTTTATTAACATGTTTAATATTACACCTGCGGACAATATGCTTGCAGTATGCACCAGATGATTCACCACAGTTGTTGATATTTTTATTCCCTTTTAGGTTCACTTTGTGTTGGTTTCCAATAAGATAACACGGTCAGAAAAAAAGAATGAGAAACAAAGCAGTAAATGCAGACCAGGGAAAGGACAATTAACAGCAATTCCTGGGGGGGAAAAAATAGAACTTATATGAAGTGCACAAGTTGTATTTTTCATCATCAATGACATTGCCATTGTCATTATTAATATGTCTCTTTACATTACTGGCACTTTAGTGCAGTTAATGGCTCATTTCCCAAGCTACCTCACTTTAATCTGTGTCTTTCTTTATTAAACTACTAGTAAGTGAGCAAAGACAGTGCTCTTTATTAACGCCTTCCATTGAAGACTGGATGTTGCATTGTTTCAAACATGAAACGCACAGATCCCTAGAAATATTCTTCAATTAAAAATAACACATGCAATTCCTGTCTTAATGTCCATTAGTTCAAAGACTCTGTGGCAATTCATTTTCAACTCATAATGTATTTTAAAAAGCCTGTTTTGTTTGCATGAGTGGATTCAGAGAGAGCAAATGCAGCATTTTTTTGTGCCTCAAAACACTGAAAGTTGGGTTTTCCACTTACCACTCATTTAATAAGGTCAAATTATTTTCAGTAATCTTTTTTAAATAAATTGTTGTCCTACTGTTACTGTGAAAATAAAATATGCATTTAAAGATAAATATTCATTTCTTCCAAGAACAACTCAAGGAAGCAATTTCAAAAAAATTAAGACTACAAGTCCATGTGTGGAAATCTTTTCTACATTCTTTTCACATAAAGAAGGGCCAGAACTTCTGGTTCCCAGATTTAATTTTTTTCCTACTATATCATACTTCTGTTCCAGAAAGATTACTGTATGTGCAAATGTGAATATTATGCTAGGCCACAACTACAGCATAACTGTTTATGCAGCAGAATTTTGCCAACAGAGTAGATTGAGGGGCCAAAGAAACTGCCTGAATATTTTTTTTTTTAGGACTGACTATATTGATACAGGAAGGTTACTTGTGAATCTGCCTTTCTTCCCTGTTGGAGCAAGGAAGGAAGGCAGGGACCCTTATGTTGCATCACCACCTGTTTTCGTTCAAACCCAGATCTTCATTAAAACCACACTGGATTACAAAATTCTGGGGGAAGTAACTGAAAATGTCTGCAAATGGTTTTGCCTACCAATGTTCTCTTGTGACAGTTCCCTAGCTTTGTTTGCAATGGAAAGCTGCACAAAGCAAGTTTTACACAATCCTTTCCTATACTAAACAGGTCACTTGATGCATCACTGAAATATGGGAAAGTAGTGAAATATTTCAAAACAAAAATACTCCTCAATAGCAAAATCCATTTGGATAAAAAAAAAATCTGGAAGCTTGAACCCAAGTATGAATTATTACTCTGATTGAAATATGTCAAGGAATGCAAGTTTCACATCCCCCTTTTTTTCTGTTCTGCTGAGGGGGCAATCACCCAAATATCTCATCTATCACAGGAAGCCTGACTGCTGCACTCAGTTTCTTTGAGACTCAGTTCAGCTGTGATATGTCATTTGACTTTGAGGCTCTGTAAATTAATCCATCACATTCTTTAAAACTTTGTACATCACCTTGGGCATAGAAGATGCTCAGAAAAAAAAAACAAAAAACAAGAAACACCAAGGTGATGCTGTGCCACCCTGCCAAGTTGCACTATGAAAAAGGTGTCAACAAGAAAAAAAGGGAAATGATTGTTGCTCCCCCAAATATTAGATGACTGCCTTAAAACTTGGCCTACTTAAGGCACCCACATTCATTTATAATTTTATATTGAAAACTTTATTTCCTGTTTGAATTTGACCTACATTCATTAACAGTTTCAGATCATATTTCCCTGCATAGATTATTCACTGAGGGGAAGACAAGCCGAACTCTGAATATTAAATTTATGAGAAAATTATCTGAATGGCTTTCTCCAAGAAAACCCACAAGAGGATATATTCGGTGTGGAAATTTTTCCAAACTTTTGTTAAGCATTAAAAAAAATCAGAGAAGATGGCTGGGCAGGGGTTTGTGGGGTTTTTCCTGGAGTTTTCTTTCCCTCTAGACAAAGAAGTTTAAAATTTTTCTTTTTCCACCCTTTTCACACTCAGCCCCAGAGCATTCTGTCTCCCTTCACATGATTGCTTTGCTGCATGTCCATCACCTTTTCCATCACACAGAGCCCAGACGTACATGATGTAGATATGGCATTGCATTTTGCACTCCAACCAAAAAGCTACTCAACACACAATATTACTCAAGGTTCATTGTTGCAGCAGCCCTCTTGTGAGAGGGTAGAAATGAGCCCAGACACAGACTCCTTGTCTATCCCAGCATGAAAAGGGCCCTGGTTTATTCCTCTCTACAGCTCAGCCATCCTGACCCCAACCATTCCCTGCCTCTGGCTGCAGCAGCTCCTGCTGTGGGTTTCCCCTGCAGCCTCTGACTGCTGCTTATTCCCTGCTGAGCTCTGACTGCAGGGATCAGTTTGCAGGCTCTGAGTGCAGCTTTTACCCAGCCAGACTGTGACTGCAGCTTCCAACAACAGCTCTGACTGCACACCCACACTGACCTCACTGCAGGGATTCATCTCTCCTCAGGATCCTCCTCCTTATGATTGTGTCTTTCACGCTCCCCAGTGTTCCTCCTCCATGATGATCCTCCCTCAGCAGCTCACCCACTCCCTTTGATCACATTTACCTTTATTGGCTACAGCTGTGACTCATCAGGGGCGAGGCTGTGTTGGGTAATTAACACAGCTGTTACTGACCAGGGGCCAGGTCACCTGTATTCCCTTCTACAATTAAAAAGATTCTACTGTCTATTCTGACTGGCAGAGGCAAATTCACTGTTGATCTTGTGAGATTTAACACTGAAATTGCTACAAGAAAAAACATGAGAGATAAAATTAAACTTCACATATAAACAGAGAAGAAAATTAGGTGAAGTATCAGTCTAAATCCTCACAGCTGATCATAACTTACTAAGACACACACATTACATAAGCAACCAGACAGAAAATAACAATATTCATTATTAAATACACTTGAAAAATATGCATAGAATTCCTAGAATAAGGGCAAGAGGAATGAATGACATCTGATTTGGAAGTGTCAGATGCAGTAATTGACTGTTAACATTTCTCCTATCTTACCAAAATATGCTGCTGAATTGCCAAGGATAATATTTTTCACTGTTCTCAAACAATTTTTCTTATTATGTGACTGGATCAATCAGGTAAGCTGAACACAGGATATTCAAAAGGAAGAGCTAGTTCTCACTGGGAATCTGACCTGTTGTCTGGCTGGGAGCATCTTTTTTTTACAAAGAGAATCTTGAAGAATAGATATTGTCAGAAAAATCAAACCCCTCTTATGTGGTAATGACCAGGCATGTGGCAATTTCCTCCCTGGTGGTCTGTGAAGAGCAACTTCCAGCCCTGTAAAATCTGTCTGAGTATTGGATCTGCACACTGAGATAATGCAAGACACCACTTCCAAGTGAAGGCTCAGTCATCAAAGCATTAGAAAGCGATTACTTCCCTCTCCTTCTTTGAAAAGAGCTGAAGCAGCTGTAAATGAAATGTCTCCTACTTCAGCAACAACTGCTGATCTTGCAGCACAAGCTCAGGCAATGCTACCTGTGACTACAGGTAAGGAGTTCCCATCCCAGAAGTAATCCCACTTCTAACCTACTCATGGGGCTCCCACAGCCAAGCAGCACTTTGAGGGAACAAAAAACTCAGGGTCAGCACACCTGGTGCCTCAGTTTTACCCCAGAATTTGTGAAATACTCAGTAAGGGACTGATTTCTAGTTTTGATGGCATCACTCAAAATAGGATCTGGAGAGGGGCATTTTCACATAGCTTAAAAATACTTTTTTTTTTTATCTTATCGTTATAGGAAGACCTGAAACAAGACAGAAACAAGCACATGGCTTACACTCTTACTATTAAGTAAATTATCTGCTAGGAGTAATCATTCAACAGCTATGTACAGGAAAAACAACCAGGCTCTCGGTATGGGAAGGACCAACAACTGTGTCTGTGTAGCCTCTACAGTCACACTGCTGTGGGTTTTGCAAACCCAAATATCTTTAAGCAATAATAACCAGAAAAAGATTAAAGCTGAATAATACCTTCAAGATGACAACTTAACTCATTTGCATTGAAAAGAATTCTTTGCATAGTACCTAAAGAAAAAAAAAACCACTTTTTTTTCTTCTCCTTTTTTTAGTTTAGGAAAAACAAAAAATCTGGAACTTAAGAGTCAATTGTTCATATTAAAAGGGTTAGCTACTTGCAAGAAACAAGGCAACATATGTGGCAACCACAAAAGGACCTGTATTCTCAAAGATTATGAAGTTGAGCACAGATTTTTACTTCATTATTATCAAAACATCTGTTCCTCCAAACCCTGACTACTTAGTCTTTGCTTTCTCTAGGTGTCTTTTAACAATTTTGGTTCTTTAGCTCAAAGAACTGATTTGCTGAGAATCAGTTGCTTTATTGTTTCAGTGCCTCCAAACAATGATACTGTGTGTTTTTAAGAGCTGAATTTTAAGTGGCAACTGCAAACCGATACTGAGAATAGTTTCTACAATAACAGTACAAGAGAATCATGTGATGGAATACTGGCACCAAGGTGGTAAATGGGAGAAGGTGGTTTGGAAAAGTCTTTCTTGGATGACTCCTACATCAGCAACCTCAATGCAAATCAAATAGATGAGAAAAGTACCAATATCTAGTCAGGGTATGGTTTTATATTACCTAAGCTATATTTCATTCAGTATTAGCATTTCTTGCAGAAGCTTCATGAAAAACATCATTTAACACTTTCCATTACAATTTAATTTAGGACTAGTAATATTTTAACTGTACAATCTATTCAACACAAGGACAGACAGGAAATTGAAAACACATTGAGAAAATCTCTTAGTACTGAAATCATCTTTATGTTTGTACAATAAAATCACTGTCAAAAAATCTTGTTACTTGTCCAATTTAAAAAAAAATAACAAAAAGCAAGCTCAAACTGAAATGCAAACCGAAGAAAAACAGTTTACTGATTCGTCTAGAAATGAGAAATATTTTTGTAGGGAAGGGAAACAATTCTATCTCTCCATCCCACTCCCCCTGGAGAACTGCATCCAGCTCTGGGGTGTCACATAGGTCTGAGACTTTCAGCAGAAGCGTAAAGGGATTTTTAAGCATCTTTTCTTTGGACTTCCTATGCTGCTGACACCTTTTTACTTTTTCATTCCACTCATATATGGATGCAGAGCACCTGGAAGAGTAGGAATTGAAAAGCTAAGCAGCAACAGAGACTGATGAGTGACATCCCTGTGTGAGGCACTAACTGGGAATTTTCTCAGCTCAGGTGCTGTCTAGTGAAGGAACCACGAAACCCCCAGAGCACCAACGTGCTGCACACAGCCAGGTGTGTGCTGCACACAACCAGCAGCTACTTTCTGCCACATTTATTTCTGCTAATCTGAGTTGTTGGAGCAATTAAAGGAGCACCATGTTCTCTAATAAGTACAGTCACTTATTTAGCTCATACTTTGTGCCACTTAATCTTTAACCTTTAGCTGTTCTTTCCCAGAGATATTTGATTTAGCTGGACAGCATTGCCTAAAGGTTTCTCAACTTTTATCCCAAACCCTGCATGCACATGCTTGGCTTCTCAGGACAGGTTTGATTGGATTTCAGGTTTTGGGATATTTTGTTGGGGTTTGTAAATTTTTGATTGTTTTTGTTTGGTTGGTTGGGGGGTTTTGCTTGGGTTATCAGTTTGGTTTTTTGGGGTTTTTTGTTTGGATTGGTTTTGGAAGGGGCAATATTTTTTGGTTTTGAAGGGGGAGATATTTGTTTGAATTATCTTTGCTTGAATTATGAGCTAGTTTTTTTTTTCCTGTCTCAACTTACCCCTGACTTCAGCAGCCCCTTCAGGAGGGCTTTCTTAGCCCTCAAACTCCTCAATTACTAAATATATTCTCCATGGCTACAGTTAACCAATTCAAATTCTTGCTGAAAGGCCTAGTAGAGATAAAGAGCACTTCCAACACAGACTTAGTTTGAAATAACTTTTCTTGGGTGTTGGTGTTTTGGTTGGCCTTTTTTTCCCCCTTTGCTTGGTTTGTGATGGGTTTTTGCAGGGTATCTTTTCTTGCACATATATTTAATTTTCCTGTAAAATGGAGTTTTCAGCTAATTGGACACTTTTCAGTTGTAGCTTTGTTATTGGTTTTGTCTGCTATGACAGACATCAAGTATCTAAGCCACTTATCCAAGTGTGAGGGTTAAGTGATTCCCACAAGAACTGCTGAAATACCATTCCTGTAGTTTACTTTTGAAGCCACATAGGAAACGCAAGTCTGGGAAGTTACACATGAAGCAGAAGGAGGGGAAAAAAAAAAATCCATGTGTGATATTTTGCTGCTTAAGCTAATAAGGATAGATGACTTAGTGAAATAAGATTTTGCTTTAATTTGCAATTCCTCACACCGCTGATGAAAACCATAGAAATACCACCCAGCCTTCCATTATCTATTGAAGTCAAGTTGCTTAGGTAAACATTTGTATTTGTGCAGCAATTACGTAAATAGAAGGGTCCTATTTGCCTTTTAAGGAGTAATGAGATGGTACTCACTGCTGTTATGCTGTCCAGCCATAACTTCTTAATTAATTTATTATTTTAGAAGAAATTTAAAGGTGGAGGAATATTTTTTTCATAGGATAATCATCAGTTGATTCATTTCTACTTCGATCTATCCGTTCCACAGTAAAAATTATCACTTTTAGGGTAGCTATTAGCAAAATAGTTTTGAGCTAATATTTTGACATATTGCCTAATGGCAACAACTCATCAACTGAGCTATTTCCAACAGACACCACAAAAAGGCTTTTAACATATAACAGACTGTTTTAATATTGTTTCCCTGGAGAAAACATGTGAGCTTGACTAAAGTTCTCTGCAGTAGATAAATATTTTATACATTGAAGAGGCTGTTGGTGAATATATCTGGATTGAAGAGATAAAGTAGACACATATGGTTATTAAAAAAATTAGTCACTTTCCCTAAATGGAGACTTGTGCTCTTCAGAGCTGAAGGTACTTCTTATATAGCAATGTCTCTGAAGATACTTTAGAGTAATTTCACAAGAGTGTGAAAAGTATAAACTTATAAGAATAAACCTTATTTTAAATGTTGCAAGCTAGTCTGCCTAAAACTCTGAGTGAGTAATTTTGCTCCTTGAAAGGATAATAAATTAAAATGCTGAATTTTACTTGGACCAAATAAAAGATACTTAATCATGTGAATTTACACTCCCTTTAAGAGTAATGAAAGTCTAGCAGGACTATTTTATCTCTCCAGTTGATCATCACACCAGTCTGAGAAGAGGGACCATTTCCCTTTTGTGTACTCACAATGGATTTCAAATACTGCTGCACAAATCATTCAATACAGGCTGTGGCCTGAAACAATGCACCAGGAATTTATTGAAAATTGCCCTTTTTATTCACCTTACAGCAGTGCTTTGCTTGGAAGGCCTTCCAGTCCTACATCATATACTGCTCACAGAGCTGAGAAAGAAGAGTGGCTGTATGCACCAGAAACAACTTCCATCCTCAACAGAGCTCTAAATTGCAGGTGGAAAGCAATTTCAAGTGTGCCAGCTTATCACACAGACAAACACCAAGCACCAAGTACAGTGCTGGAACAAGGAGTCTGGCTCAGGCAATGCTATGCACATGCACTGACTGTGATCACACACACACACGTGCCTGAATAAAGAAAACACCAAATTTCCTAAAAATATCATCTCATCTGATGCCGAGAGATAGAGCAAAACAGAGTTCAAAAAACTTTCCTGTCCCCAGAACTGCAGCATAGAAAGCCTCAGCCCAGTGAGAACATTGGTACAAATATTTTAAGCTAACACAGCAAAAGGAGTTGAAGTAACTTTGTTTCCTACTTTATTCTTTGAGCCTGAATCTGTTTTCACAAGATCCATTTTTAAGCACAGCAAGATCCAACTGTGAGCCATCTGCATGTGAAAGAGCAAATCCAAAGGCAGACAGGAAAACAGGGAAAAATATCCTTTTTCCTCATGTCCTGGCTGTTGCAGAACACCCTGGCATCCATACCCTTTTGCCAGGATTTGACCTGGGAGTTGAGAAGTTGAGCTACAAGACCTGTTCAGAGATCTGAAATCTATAGATTAAATTCACATTTCTTGTCATACAGAGGCTTTCAAAAGAGTCTTTGCAGGAGTGGCTGATACAAGCTACATGAATAGTTAAGGAACCAGTACAAATCAGGGGGTGTGTATCCAGCATGACAATGATCTACCAGGAGCATGACACCCCTAGATCTGTTCTGCATGAGAGCCTTCTCCACAGACATCTCAGGGGAGTAGGCAAATACCACCACTGAGAACAAAATGGACAGCTAAGACACAACAACAGAAGGGGAAATCTTAACCTTTACCTTGCAAAGGCAATCTGCCAAGAAATAGAAGAAGCTGTGGGCCCTAATAATTATTTCAGACTGGCAAGAGATCAGAAGGTACCTGTAGGACTGAACTTAGTGTTCTTCCATGTGAAAGAGCCAGGAAGCATCTGTATTATTCCTGCACTTAGCTCATGCTTCAAAGCAGCAGAAAGCCGCTGCTGAAGAGACTAGGTATTTCAAAATAATGAAGTTTGTAGCTGTCTATTTAATAAAAATTTCCCCTCTCAGATTTAACATCCTGCTTCAATATGATATAGAAACAATCAACCTGCACATTGTCTGCTGCTTGTACACCTCCTGTTCCATCAGTGTTGAGATACCAAGTTGCAATATCAAGATTTTCAGCACAAATGTGGTTGCTTGTCTTCAAGAGGAAAAAAACCACATAAATTAAAATACCTGAATTAGAGAAATTGGCTCTGAAAATTACAGCACCGTAAATACATTCAGTTTGATTTCTGACTAATGGAAACATTACCAGAAGAGAAGTTATCTCAAGACTTTAAGAGGAAAATATATACTTGCTTATGGGGCACATTTTAAAAGAGTTCTTAGAAAGATCTTTATACAGGAGCATACTTGCAGAAACCAGAAAGGTAGAAGTAATATGAGGAATTACATTCAATAAAGGAACCAGATAAATGTTCGTAATTCCCTTAATTATTTGAGGGTTTGATCATCCTTACTTAGTATCAGACAGCCTACCAGTTTTCCCTTCCTAAGGCAGAATTGGGATTCCAGGAATGCTACAGGAATTTCCACATGCTCTAACTCTTCTCTCCCTCAGTAAGATGTCCCTGGCCTGTCTTCTCTGGAAATACAAACGCAACCATCGTTTCCAAGTGACTGATTCATCTCTGAGCTTTCTATTCTGGCATCTCCTTATGGCTGCTGATATTTCAGCTCCAGCTCAACAAGGCAAAACGGAAATCCTGACCTTTCCACTCAAGGTAACTTGTTCCAAGTCATGCAAGGCAGTTCTCTGCTTCCTGTCACTCAAACCCATCACCTGCATGTCACTGCCAGGTCTTTGCTTGCCATCCAGTATCTGGCTAAGCCTTGGTTATTGCTCCTGCTCTCTTTCAGGCCAGGCTTTCCTGTCCATCCATGCACCAAGGATTCACATCACAACACATCTATGCCACTGCAATTCACTCAATGCAAGGTAGAGAAACTTTTCCTTGCTTCACTTCATTGACCATTCCTCCAGCTGCACTGAAAGCTCTCCTCACACTTCTCCTTCTTATCCACCTCTATCTCAAAAGCAATCTTTTAATGAGGAAATTCTTTACACAGTGAGTGTGCATGTGGCAAACACACGCAGCAGTTGAGGCGTGACAATCCTTACTGGTCCTTGCTGTTGTCAATACTGTGTCACCACTGCCACACACACAAAATAAACGCTGCAGGACACCCCTCAAAGACCAGGAAGTATCAGTAACTCAGACTGGTGGACAGGCTTCATCAATCACACACTCGAGCAGGCATGTGACAAGGAAAGAATGGGGATGAAGGGAGAAATGGCTTCTCCAAAGCAAAAGGATGTATGTAAGGAGCAAGGACACAAGGGCATGGAAGAAAACAAGCAGTCCAAATAAGTTCTTCTTATGAGATAAAAGGGAGGCAGCGAGGAAAAAAAACTTAAGATAGTGGCTGCACAAAAAAAGAAGTCAAGACAGGCAAGGGTTCCATATTTCCTATAAATCTGGAGTCCTCACAGGTAAGTGCTTTTTAAACCCCAACCCCATTGACCAGTGATGGGAGCAGTTTGGAATGAAAGGGTCCACCAGGGTGAAAGGATGCTCAGATTAGAAATAAACTGCACAGAAGGACAGAATGACTGCTCTGATCTGTTCAAAATCAACAGGAATCCTTTGAATAATTTTAAGTTAATGAATGAGGTTTTGGCTTGCAGGGAATGACAGAGAAGAAATAAATTTAAAAGTGAAAATGAACTGGAAAGAAGGATCTATCCTGAAGGAAGCTGAAAAACTGGAAACACCGATTTCATCCATTCTTATCGTCAGTTTAAGGAACTTTTAAATAACTTGTCTCCTACAATTATATCTCAAGTCTTTCATCAATGTAAATACAGTAAAAATGCACAGTAATTATGTGAAAAATGTCAGTCATCATTGCCTTATCAAAATTAGTTTATTCAACAAATCTCTTCTTCCCACATTAATCATGAGAGGACAAACACCCCATGGCTACTGAAGCAAAATTTTAAATCAATCTTCATACACCTTTTTAAGCTTAAGCACAATCCAAAATCCTAGAGGTAACAGAAAATACCTGATCCATAGGTAATAGTTATTACCACATTCAAGGAGTTTAATAAAAATTAGACATAAAAATTTTGAAGTAGGTCTATTTCTTGTTTAAAAATCCCATCTGCTACATGCATTCTTTTCAAGCCTTGTTCAAAATTTTCTAGGCCTTTGATAATTTTCTCCTCTAAAAATATCCCCAAATTCTTTTACAACAAATGCTAAAATGAAATGCTGCACATCCCTTCTGAAGAAAGCTCTCACACAGTACAATTAGAAATGTCAATCTGAAAATGTCAAAATATCTCAAAAATAACCCTTTTTGAAACTGCAGGAATTTAACTGTTACAGCATGCTGATGGAAAGCTTTCTTTCAGGTCAACAGAAAGCAGCACACAGTGAAGCTATTTGGTTGGACAACTCCATCCTGTCCCATTAGAGCCACTCAAATTCCATGGTACACAATTAGATGACCAACAGATTATGAGCTAGAATTTGGGCATGTTTAACTCCAGCACTAGGTGAGGGAAGGTGTGTCCCTCCAGAGCTGCAGTCTGAGCTTGCAGGGATAGAGAAGATCATGGAAGTGGTTTGAAAAAGCACATTTTGAGACAGCACAGCAAAATATTTTATTCTGTAACAACAGAGCAACAGTGAAGTCTTTCCCTCCATTTCCTTGGCAGGCAAGTATCTAAATTTACTAGCAAATGCACTCAGAAAATTCATCCTAGTTTTACAAAATACAGATGACTTCGGATTTTAAGTAGTGAAGAGATTGCTTAGGTTCAGATGCTCAAGTTTAAACATTATTTTTTTTCCAGACCTGAGCCTGCAGACTTATTTTTTCAGGCTTTTCATTCAGGAAATCATATTTCTTTGTTCCCCCTAGAAGTACCTCTAATAGCTGACTAAACATGTCTGCAATTACTTCACAGAATCAATTAGATTGGAGAAGACCCCTGATGAGTAGGAGATCTGAAGTGTTTGGGCTGGAAGAGAGGAGTTATGAGAATCCCAGTCTGCAAAAAGGAGGGGTGTTGCTCTTTTATGGCCTTTCTTTGCTTGATGGAGAATTGAGCTAGTGTGGCTTCTGCTCATTTGTTAGCTGTAGGGAATAGCCACTAATCATCCATCAGAAACTATTGTGTCCTACAGGACACTGAGCAGCATACTGTAAAAGAGGAATGAAAAGACCACATATCTGTTCTGACTTGCAGTTTTTGGAGCCAAGTTGCTCCCAAGGTATTGCGTATATCTGTCACACACCCCTCACACTTTCAACAATAACATTTTCTAGCAGCCTGACTTGGTTTGTTGTTGTTGCTGGTTGGGGTTTTGGGGGTTTATTTTTTGTTTTGTTAGGAGTTTTTTTAACCATCTCATCATACATAGAAAGTCTGTTACATGTTCAGGCCAAGTTTGGTTTTTAACTTATGTACTTGCATTCAGAGAAGACAACCAAACCAATCTATTTCTTCAACTTCTTAGTGAGAAGAAGAAGAAAAAAAAAAAGAGCCCAGAGGAAAAAGCTGGGATACACTCTGCAACTGCCTCTGTCCACAAGAAAAGGCAGTATGGTGGTCCACCCTCTCCTTCAGACTTCAGAAAGGGACACCAGCTGGCCCAGAGCAATCCTGTTCCAATTATCTAATGATTAGCTTGGATTTTACTTTCAAGTAAGGGAGGGAAGAAATTCACAGGTCGGACAATATTTTGCATCCAAAAGCTAGGAAAACACAAAACCGGGAAGAGACTGACACCTCAAAATTGATCATTAATATTTAGCTTTCTCATAAAGAGTTTCCATCCATTGTCACTTAGTAGAAAGTTATTCACAGCAGCAGCCTGCTCTAAAAAATATTGTGCAATATTCAACGGAGCTCAGAATATCTTAAGGAAAAATGTATCCATGACTTCTGAATATTAGTAGATTAATGCAGGCATATCAGGAACTTTAAAGAGGAGAACCCTATTTAGGAAAAATATCTGAATTAATAAACACTAGAAGAACTCATTATTAGAGCCCACTGAGCTACTCCAACATTTTTGCATGCCCTTTGTGAAGCTTAGCTCAAGGTTAGGACCACATTATGGAGTGAATCAGTCAAATGCAGCACTCACATTTAGCTGGACCTTTAGAAAAGGATTCTTGAGCTTCACCTTGAAAGGGGAAGAGACACAAATTTGATGACAGCAGACTCAAGCCATTCTCATAAACACTTTAGTCTCAGTGGAGTTTATTTTGTTTGTAACAAAACAAGAGGCTTGGTCACCTCTTGCCCTGTTATAAAAGGATAACTTCTCTGGACATGAGGGAATCAAGGCTGGGGAACAGTTCCAGTTTATGAAGACCAGTGTACACACATAGGAACTGGAAGATACTCATTCTCATCCCTCACTGCACTCCCAGAACCCAGCTTACAGACAATCTGTGAACAGAAAGGGATGACAATGACTCAACTCCTTACACATGGCAAGCTATCTGCTATTATGAATTACTCATTCAGACTCTACACACCATATTTAAACGTGTGAATCTTCTCACTTTCTTGTTAATAGTGAAGGGCACAGTTGCATTTACATATCTCTTTGAAGGTTAGTAAAGTAGTTTATGCCAGATCCTCATGGAGGAGGAAACGGGTACACACTCACAGTTCTGTTGTTCTGGGTTTTTCTGATTTACTGTTACTTGTCAAATAGTTTTACATCAGAACATATAAAAAAAATTTCAATTCAGGGTCATGCCCGTACCAACAGAAAAATCACCCTGCTCTCTACCAACAATTAGTCATTCCCTAGATAATAATTAATGTTCAGGCAATAAACCCATAAGCATGGATGGAGATAAAATAATTCATAATCATCACAGCTAGAATGCAAGGTGAACACAGCCTGGCTGGACATCAGGTGCCTAAAGCTGCTCTACCACACCACTCCTTAAATGAACAGCAGAGGCAAAACAGAGCTAAAGGATTGTGCATCAAGATAAGAGCAGAGAGCAATTATCATCACAGGCAAAACAGACTCAACTTGGGCAAATTTGGTTTTCAATATTTGTATTAACAATTAATACAATCTATTTTGCCAAAACCAGAAGTGGCAAACATTTCACACCAAACACTGCACTTTTTACACCCTCACATAATTAAGACAGGGCTCATTTTCAGAATACACAATATATTCATTTGTCATGTCCCCTGGAAGAAGGGGGCACACGAGTCAGCCTGATTTACTGAACCAAAAAAACACACCACAAAATATACACTGGTTATTAACTGACCATGTCAATAAAGGTAAATTTGTCCACCAGATAATACAGTTGACTAACACCTACCAAAAAAAATGTACAACATCAAGAAAATGCAATTAATGCACAATGTCACCTTGGCTGGGTGAAGCAGTTCAATGTCATTTGGTTCTGGAGGGGGTTTTTTTGTTAGTGTTTGCCTGATATTTTAGTCCATTTTCAAGACTTTTTTTCAGAATATCCTTCTATAGGCAAGTATTAGTAAGCCAAGCCATTATGGAAAGATATTCTGCTCTAAGATCCGTAATTTTGGGATGGGAAAAGGGGTTGAGTTTTATTTGTTTTTCTTATTTTAAAAAGTTATTCATACATAGCAGACCCAAATGATAAATGCATCTTGTTTCCACGAATGTTTCTCTCGACAGAAATAAGTTTAAAAAACCCTCAGTTATTGTCATAAACTAAGATATGCACCTTCATTATAGCGAATCTCTCAAATTTCTTATATTTGTTATTTTTTGTAATAGTTTTAATATCACAGGAATAAAACACATCAAAACATCGAAATTGCAGACAACTACTATTGAAATTTTTAAAATAGTAAGTCAAAATAGATTATGAGATATACCCTAACCATAAAAAGTTTTGTCCATGATACTATATGAAATCTGAAAGATAGTTCCTAGAGCGAGGCAAAACAAGCATAATGTTGAAGCTTTATTTTGCTGATCTTATGGCTACAGACACATTGGGAAGGGGGTAACAAATTACAGAAGTTCATCTCTGTGGGGGCAGGTGGAGTCCCAGTGGCTCTTCCCTGGAGGGAGGCCTGCTGAGGAAAAGGATTGCACAACCTCGACCAGACCCCTCAGATAAGAAACAACCTTCTGCTCACGGCGACCTTTCTAGGGACCCACAAGCCCCCTCAGGATTTTATGTAGATCTGTTGTTACTGATTGGCCTTGTACCCTTTTCCACACCCCTTTGGGCCCTATAAAGACCCCTAAGATTTCCCCAGTCTCCAGAGGGGCTTCTCCTCCTGGCACCCTTCACTGATGCTCACAATAAAGCCACTCTG
>VZUI01022513.1:0-13477 GCA_013401135.1 Cettia cetti
AGGCGGGCGCGGCGCAGCGCGACCCGCGGGTGCGCTGCTGCTCGCGGCGCGGGCTGGGCGCGGTGCTGGAGCTGTGCGCGCCCTTCGTGCGGGCCCTGGCGCAGGGACAGCCGGGCGGGGCCGCCGCCGAGGAAGACGCGATCTGGGTGAGCGGGGAGCGGGAACGTCCTGTGCCCGCACAGGGCCCGGCGGGCCCCGCTGGCAGCGCTCGGCACCCGGGCTGAGGGTGGCCGAGCTTGCCCCCGGCGTGGCCCCCGCGCAGGGCGGTGAGGCGGGACGGGCTCTTCCTGCGGGAGGGATGGATGGATGGATCCATGCATGGATGGGTTCTCAGCCTGTCCCGTGCCTTGCAGAACTTCGAGACAGCGGTGCGGGAGAACGTCACCATTAACGGGCAGCCCTGGGAGGAGGCCTCGGATGACTCCCGGCTGCAGAGCGGTAGGCGGCGGTTCCCATTCGCGTCCTGCTGGGTAGATTTGGTTTGGTTTGGTTTTCTCCCGAGGTAAAAGGGGGCCGATTGAAAGCGAGGCTTCTGACTTCATGAAAGTTAGTAAAAACTCTTTCTAAGGATAACAAGGCATTGGAAAAGGCTGCCCAGAGCTTGTCTCCAGCACTGGAGCCTTCCAAAAACCATCTGGACAGAAGTGTTCTGAGCAACCTGTTTTGAAATGGGTGTTGACCCTGCTGTGAGCAGGAGGCTTGGAGGGCCCTTCCAGCCTGTTTGGAGCCGTGACCAAGATGTTTCAAAAAACCCTAGGAGACAATCTGTTGCTGCTGTTTAATATACAGATTAAGTGTTGAAAATTATTGCTATATAGATATTTAAGTATATTTTTTTATTACATAAGTACTGTCTTTTGAATAATAGGAGTGGAGATTCTTGGTAGTCTGGTGTCCAAAGAAAATTTCAGTGAGAACATTCACTCATCTGCATTGGCATTAGGTGCTCTTTGCCTGCAGCTTGATGCTTTTTGCAGTTACAAAAAAGGAGCTGAAAATACAGATACATTGTGGAGCTCACTATGGAGCTGTTGAACCAAAAACATTGAAGTGTTTTTTGGTTTGGTCAGGAAGCTCTGAGCAAGCATAGGCTCTGAGCCATGTGATCTAGTTGAAGATGTACCTGCTCATTGCAGGGGACTTGGATCACCTTTATTTAAAGGCCCCTTCCAACCCAGACTGTTCTTTGATTCTGCAAAGTGTCTGCAGTTGTAGTTCTAGAATGGTAAAACTCCAGCTACTTAGACTACGAGGTCAAAAATGCACTGATGTCACGATTCAAAATGCAAAACTGAGACGTTGTCATCTGCCCACAGCTGGCATAAAGCAAGTGTAAGGACTATATTGTGCTTTTTAGTTTGATATAGATTTACTCATGTGCCTATCTCTGATCCAGTTTGAGTCACCAGATCTGGCATTTTGTGTCTTCCATGTTTATGTTGACCAGTGGCTTAAGTCTTTCCTGTCTATATTTAAATGGTTTCATGGTGATCGTAAAACAAACAATCAAAACAAACCCACAAACTCTTAAAACCTTGACTTTTCCTTTCTGAGTTTTGCAATCACCTGATTCTGCACAGAGTGACCCAGAGAGGG
Organism: Cettia cetti; assembly: GCA_013401135.1. Classification (NCBI taxonomy): domain Eukaryota; kingdom Metazoa; phylum Chordata; class Aves; order Passeriformes; family Sylviidae; genus Cettia; species Cettia cetti. The sequence goes on from VZUI01022513.1 coordinate 1,597, forward strand.
TGCTCAAAATCCATTTTTTACCACTAGATTGAAAACATTGCGTGGCTTGCAAGTTAACTCATTAGTGGGAACAGTGAATTTAAATGTTAAAATGCATATTTTTGCAACTGTGTGGTATAAAGTCAGTTAGGCTTCCAATTACTGGTTGTACAGTTAGAGTTTGTTTAATGCTTGTGAATCACACAGATAAACCATTTTTCTCCTTAAAAGATAGCCCTTGCTTCGTAAGACTTTCTTCACAGATTCAGAGTTCATAGGGAAATACATTTTTTATTTTTTTCCCCGGATGGTTCTCTGCCTCTCTCCCCCCAGATAATTTACTTTAAGGTAACTGGCCAGCATCAAGTTATGCTCAATCTCTATACTGCCTTAGCAAGGAGATTCAAGACATAAATTTATCTCTATGTTAATAATCATGCATGATTTTTTTTTATTAGAGATCTAAAGTTTCTTTTTCTTGATAAGTTTCTTTCTCAAAAAAAGTCTGAGAATTCCATAGTAACTGTGTGTGTTTGTCACTTTCAGATTCCAATGTTAAAATTCTGGAGGATCAATTTGATGAATTAATAGTAGAGACAGCAACTAGGCGTAAACAGTGGCCTAAAAAGATCCTGGTGCATGCCATCCAAACCATGAAAGCAGAGCAAGAAATGTTGGTGAGTAACCTAAGACCTTCAGAAAACCTTTGCATTAAGAAATCAATCATCCAGTGTTGACCTTTAAGCTCCTTCTCATGGTTGCTTTTGACTCTTTATCATAAAATGAAATTGCTTTTTTTCATTAACTAGTTCTGCAGTAACTAAGGGTTAATAAGTTTACTAAGTAATTACTAAGGCTTGCTACAAAGTGTTGTGACTGCCTCTGAATTGGGTCTGTGGCACAAAGAAGCTGGAGCAGATTGGTTCAGCCTGGTGACTCAGGATTTACAAACCAGTAGGCACCTGTTTATCTTCAGAGTTCCTGAAGTCCTTGTCCAAGGGCTGCCTGAGGTACTAAATGTTGCACTACATACAGATAGATAGTATCACCTGCAATATGTGACTTAACAAAATGTCCCTGGCTTCCTAAGCACTTTTTGGAGCTGGTAACTACATGGAGTAATGACTTTCAGTAAAGCATGGGGGGAAAAGGCAGTGTGGATTAATGAATCAGCACAGTAAATTCTGTGGGATTTTTGACACACAGTGTACAGTAATTACTGGCAGGAAACAATACAGTCGTGTCCTCAGCTGCTATATTTCTTCCCTGAAGTTGCACTAGGCCTCCCTTTTGGTTACCTCCTCATTAATTAGAATTCCTTTGACAAAAAACAAGAGGCTGAGGCAGAGTCAAACACTGGCACAAGTTGCCCAGTGAAATTGTGGAGTTGTCATCCTTGGAGAGATTCATGGAGACACTCAAAAGCTGACTGGATGAGGCTTTGAGCAACCTGCCCTAGTTGGCCCAACTTTCAGGAGGGTGTTTAGAGGTCCTTTCCAACTTCAACTATTTTATACTAAAGAAGACAGGGATTTTTTTTTTTTTTTTAGAAAGTTGTGTAGGAGCCTTCTTTGCATTTCTGAGGACTAAAAATGACAGGTGTTAACTCTCTAGGTTAGCCAGGCAAAGATGAATTATGGTAAGGAAAAGTGCATGGGTACACTTCTGTCTTACACATGAGATGTTTTCTAACATATATTGCCTTTTGTAATCTCTGTTTTGTCAGTATATCAAGTATGTAAAACAAACAAACAAAATCAACTAAAATAAAATATGCTATTGCATAAGTCCAAGATTTAACAAGACCTTTTAATCTTTCTGCTACCTGAGTCCCACAGTGGATTATTTGGAATGCCTCTCATGTTACTTTTTTTCCTATTGCTGATCTCTTCAAAGTTTACCCCACCACAACTAGATGATTATTTTAATTAAATTTGTCTGCAAAAGTTTATTTTATCCCTGTAAGAATGTGTAGAAATACATGTAAGAAATATGGAAAGCTTCATTTAGCTCTGTAAATGTTTATCTCTTTTTTTATTTCCCAGCTATTTCTGCAAAGGTATTGGTGGTTTCTTTGATTTTGGTTGAGGATTTTTTGTGTTCTTTCATGACCATAGCTAATCATGTGATGCTGTCTGAGGCATAAAGAGCAGCCATGAAGATGTGATTTATCTGGAGAGAAGCACTCATTTATTGTGGTGGTCTCCTAATTGCCAGAGCAAGAGATCATCCTGTGGGTTTTCAGTCAATATGTTCTGTAGAGTTTGAGGCTAATGCAAGCCATGTTTGTTCTTCTGCTTGGAGCTGTTACTGCAAACTTGCTAAGAAGTCGTGTAAGCAGTGAAAAAATTTCTCTGGCAAAAGTGCAGGAGGAATAATTCGCTTTCCTCTACTTGCTTTTGCTTGAAGAAAGTTGAGGGACAGCTCCTGAAGTGGCGAACACTAACTTGCAGATGATCTAACTTCTGTTCCCTTGGCCTTGCTTTGTTTCCTTCTTCTCTGCTAGCTGCTTCTAATTCCACCTTCAATATAAGTAAGTATGGGTTGTATTCACTTACTAGTTTACTTCATGTCTCAGTTAACAGATGTGAGGTCACAGGAGTCACAGTTTGTGAAGCAGAGTGTTCTTAATAAGTAATTGCAGGGCTAGAGTGTAGTAGTTCAAGTACTTTTCTTTTTCCTAGCTTTTTGTCTTAATGCACCCTTTGTTGGAGTTTGTGGCTCTGTGAAAGTCTGCTGTGAATGCCTCCCGAGAAGCTAGAGCAGCTCTTTTTCCTCAGTTGTGCAGCAGGTGGCAATGCTTCTTCCAAAATGCCTGGATGTCAGTTGTCATGCTTTAATAATTAGAATTCTCTAAACTAAAGCAGATTCTGGAGATCTGTTTACAGTAACTGTGTTAAACAGAATAGTACTTTCAGTAACTAACTGTCTATAAACTGCAACTCTAATACATTCTTGATCAAATAATCCCACCACCATCTCCACTGTTCTGACTGCTCTATCTGTATTAAATATCTATTAAACCAAGGGGATATTTCATGGTTTTTCTTTCTTTCTTTTCTTTTCTTTTTTTTTTTTTTTTTTTTTTTTAATATGCAGAAGCTCTATCAGCCTGTGGTAAAACCAGCAGAGATAAGACCTCAGCCTTCTCAAGGTAAAGATTTTGTGGGGAGGGCAGATGTAGTGAGGAAACACCACCTCACTTACTGGCTAGCTGTAAATGTTTAAGAAGCTTTCTTTCTTTAAGCTTGTTTAGAATTGGCTGTTTAAAAATTGACTAAAAGGCTGAAGTTTTAAGTGAATGTATCGTAAGTGTCATAAGTAAATATATTGCTGCCTGAGTTTTACTGTGTCCATTTCTCTTGTTCTGAGTGCTGCCTGTGGTTAGGCACTGTACTTAAAGGCAAAAAGCTGCCAAAGGCTCTCTGTGTGTGTGTGTTGAGGAGAAATTGTCACACAGCTGCCCCCAGAAGGCTTCCTTACTGCTTCCCTTCATCACTGCTGGAGGCCACGTGGGAAACTGGATGGATCACTGACATTGTACTTCGTCTGTGCTTGTGGTCCTTATACAAAAGAACTGGAAATGCTTCAGCCTCTCTTCCTAACCAGGCAGTTCCTTCAGGGAATTGAAAGCTGCTGTGCAGGACTCAGTAGGGGCAGTGTTGACTCTCCTAACTTGCTAAGTAAGACAAAGAATTCATCTTGTGATGGTTGATGAAGGAACAGACCTGCAAACAACGTTGTAAGGTTGCTGCATGCTTTGGAAAGATGCCTTGTACAGACTCCTTGAACATGGTGGTGGATTTTGCAGTGGGTGATTTGGATGTGCTCTTTTGAGACTGGCTTTAATAAATGGGAAGTTTTGTGTTGCCTGTTGTTAAATATTGAAAATGGATAGAATTCAGCAGCAGTGCAGCTCTTATTTGAGAAGTGAGAACCCTCACTGTGCATTACTGGACGTGATGTAAAGCTGGCGTAACAAGTGCTCAGTGTTTGAGGAGCTGAGCTGACTCTTCCAGGTCTCACCCTGCTGATCTGACTTCATTCTAAACATCATTTCCTCTTTGTAGATGGGAGACATGGCTTCCAGCAGTGTGCAGCAAAGCAGCCAGTAGAAGCAGTGCTTTATATCTGAGTTCCTTTTGGTTTCTAGTTCCAAATCCAGGCTTTTCTGATGTCAATCAACTACTTGCAAGTTAGTAGCAGCTTGCACTATGATATTGTGGGTTTGGGTTTGGTAACAGCAAAGTTGTAGCAAAGATAACCATGGAGTTTGTGCAGAATTTTGGCATCATGTAGTCTTTGGGAAGTTTATGTATCCCAGTTTAGCAAGTACAGTGGCCAGAAACCAAAAATGTTTAGATTACTCAATATCTTTCATTTCCTTGTTTCATTTCCCTATGTTTTGGAAAGCCTTGAACACTGAGGAATATAATGCCATCTATGTCAAGCTGAACTCTTGCAGGCAAATTTCATTTAACTGTGTGTGAGTCTTTCTGTGTAATAATCCAGATAATTATTTCTGCTTTTGTTTAACTCTGCCCTTACCATTTCATAAGGTTACCAGGCTCCTCATCCCAAGTACTCTATTGTAAGAATGCTTCATTACACACATATCCCTCTTTTAGAGAATGCCCTTCCACAGGGCTCTGTGGTGGGTTTAGGGAGGCTGCTTCTGAACCCCTTATTCTTCCAAAGTGAATGATGGTGCATTTTAGTGTCCGTGTTCACACAGGGGTTGTGTGTTCCTAAAGCAGCTCTGAGCAGCACGCTGCACACAGGGACAGGTCAGCAGGCACCATCTCTTGGTGGTTACCACGTTTCAGCAGGGAATCACTGTAGCCCTGAGCTAGAATGCAGTGACTGACTTTAAAATACCTTCAGCAGCACTAATAACATTGACTTCAAAAGAGAATGCTGTGTTTAACCCTGACAGAGTTTAGGGGTGTGTGCACCACCTGACACCGTGTCCTACTGCAGGCACTGGTGAAACCCTACAGAAAACTAATAGCAGTGGAGGTGAGGCTCCTTACTTCCCAAAAGCATGCTAGTCTGCTCATTATAAGCTTTGTGGATGGAGGACATGCAAAACAGTTTCATAATAGCCTAGAATTTAACTCTTGAACACAGAATTAAAGTATTGGTGATCTTATCTATATTGCTACTACAGTCGAATATATGCTGTATTCTCCCTGGTGTTCTGCACCTGCTGCCTGCTTCAGTGTTCCTGAAAGCTGGGGGTTTTTCTTTCCTTATTAGCACAGCAGAATTAATGCATTATTTATGCTTAGGTTCTTTTTGGTGTTAATGCCTGATAAGTTAAGCCAGAACAAAAAAAAAAAGGAGCTTTTATTGTAAAAGCCAACTTGTCAGAGACACAGAATGATTTATTTTCCCTCCTTAAAATGGGTTTTCTTCATGTCATGTTCTCCACAGTGGTGTTTATTCTTTGTGTTCTGTGTGATTTTTATCAAATGTAATATGAGCTTAAAGGTTTTGAAAACAAATCTTTTTGTGTAATTATTTCTTTACAACTGTTCCCTTATTTCAAATACTGGCTTTGTGTTTGCCAGGTAAGAACTTTGGGGGCTTTCTGTAGTTGAGAGTGCTACTGCAATTTGAGTGATAAAGAATAATACTAGTGAGATAAACCATGCTAGCTGTCATCCTCAGTGTTACAGTGAAAGGGATGTGCTGCAGGTTTAGGTTTTACACAGGGACTTTACTGGTTTTCTGTCTGTTTTCTGATAGTGAGCAATGGGAGATAGAGTTATATTTCAGAAGTTGATCTGGGCTGTGTTTTTCTGTAGATGCTTACATCGCAGATCTGAAGCAGGCAACAGAAGTGGCATCCAAACAGATCAGCGAAGCAATGCAGGTGAGACCTCTGTGTGCTCCAAGAGAAATATGTCTTTATCTTCTTGATCTGGTAATATGTCACAAAATGGGAGTTCTAACTCCTCTTCCTTATAGTTTGGTAGAAAAAAGCCTGTGTGTGTACTTAAGAAGCTAAAGCATTGTCTTTGTACAGCATTCCCCCTCATGTGCTAGTAAGGGAGATTACCCTATGGCTGTAGGAAAAAGTTTACTGAGATTTTGGAACCTGCAGCGTCTGAAAAACAGAGCGTCTTTTGAAGACCTCAAACGTACCTCCCTACGACTTCATCTGGAGTATGACATTTGTTACTGCAGTACCTGCTTAGGCATCAGCTGTGGTGTTCCTGTGATACTTTAGAGATGTCATGAGGAACACTTCAACTTGGCATACCCTTTGCATGGTTTCTGAGTGCAGACACCTCACTATTGGGGTGGTAGCTCTGCATTTGCAGCCCTCACCCGCCATCCTCAGCATCATCTCTGCAGACACTGAAGCTTTTGTGCCTGTCAGAATCTCATTAGCATATTGCATGCCTTACAACCATTGCTTTTCCCATGTAACTTGAGATACTTGGGTTTGTTTTTGCAGTCTATTCCAGCACTCATAGAAAAAGCAGAAGGTTTTTCCCAAGCGTTAACTTTGCAACCAACCTTGGAACTCTGCAAGCTGCGGCAAGAAGTCTTTTCTGGTTGCCAGGCGAAGGAGGAAAACAATGTCCAAAATTTAGTACCACCAGGAGAAGTCACACCAACAGGAACTGTTTCCAGTAAAAGTCCTTATGTTTTGCTGAAAAGAAGAAAAGCTGCAGGTTCCCCTGAGAGAAGGCGCTACCCACTGCGGCGGAGGAAGATCACTCTCAGCACGTGAATTTCTCGTTTTGTGTTTCCACACTGGAATCTCAGTTGTACTTTTGTTCCATGTGTTCCACCTTTTTTCTTAGAACTCATCTCCCCTCAGTGCTATATGTGGGAGCTTCTTTAATTAGTCTTTGACCTTTTAAATATTTCTACTTTTGCTGTCATGCTGATGGTATACGGAAGCCTACACGTACCCGTAGCATCCAATATCCAGCAAGCGTATTTGCCATTTAACTCATTTTTTGCTCTTATATTGCAGTTTTTAGCTTGAGTCCTTGTGCTTCTCAGAGTACTTGTGCATGCTTTATGTATGTGGGCAGTCTTCTAGGAAACCACTAACTGCTCATTTACATTCAGCGTGTCTCTAAAGAGGCTGGAGAATGTCTAGTTCTCCTAATGCACCTTCATTAATTACTGAGGCAGGTGGCTTTTATTTTAATGAATTAATTGACACTGCAGCATATTGAAATCACCAGATTTGTTGCGATTTGATTTGATGGAAGTCCATGCACACATGTGACGTTAGTCCCTGCTAGTCTACCTTTCCTCAATGTAGGTCATCTAGGCTTATTTATAGTCATGTTTGTTGGGTTTTTAATAATTCTGTGTATGTACTTGCAGTGTGCTCTTCTGAACAGGAATTCAACCGTTAACATCTTACGGTCCAATATTTCATTTCATGTAATCTAATTATGCAGCCTGGGGTTTTCCTGGACAATATGTCCACCCATGAGAGGATCTTGGCTTGGGTTGTGTTTGCATTTGTGTTTGACTAAAGATCAGTACAGATTACCAGTAAATGGTATTCACTTGCTCACTTTTGTTTTCTTTACTCATTAGTGCCTAGAAGATTGCAAATTAGTACTAAATTGAGCATTGTGCCTTAATCATTTATAACTTTTTCTAGTTTATGATTGCGTGTGCCTGCAGTAAGTACTCCTGTCTGGTATGTAACATACTTCTTACACAGTGAATGGAGGGGGGTTTTAGAAGCTTTATTAATTACATGTTCGGTGCTAAGAAGACAGGTCCAACCTAATGTCTAAGAGACTGAGAATTCTCAAGAAAACAGATTTTAGCATGAAAGTGAGCATCTGTACTGAGACTTTGTATATGACTTGTAATCATATGTAAATATTTTTCCTGTCCTTGTATATACAAATGTGTGTTTTTATATGAAGTAAATTAAACCAATTAAGGAAGATCAAAGCTTCAGATAATATTGTCAGTTCTAATCCTGGAACAAATGGTGGCTGAGCAGTGAGCGTACTTCAGAAGACATCTGTGTTAAATTCTGGCTCAAGTAACCAAAGTAGTTGCATTTACTGCCTTTGAACTCACAAGTGTTATTAATCTCAGGGCTACAAAGCTGCTGGTGTAAGAGAGGACAGGATGTGAGAGGGGCTGGAGCTGCAGAGCTGTGGAACACGAGGCTCAGGCAGCTTCTCACACAGCCACTTGCTATTTTGAGTGCCCGTGCTCTGTGCGGCGCTGAAAATCCCCGCTACGGCTCTCTTCGTACAGATCCTGGGTGTTGCTAGGCTAAGGTGAGCCCTGCAAGATTTTGCATGGCAACTATTACAGTGTTTGGCCATTTCCTCTGTTAAAAGGAAGATTCTCTGCTCTTTGCAGATGATAGGCAAGTATAAAAAAGAGCTAGGAATAGGTATCTCTTTGAAGAAGTTCTGTCAAAAATGGCTGGAGTAGGACAAATGCCATAAGAAATAAAAAGGGAAAGCACTGTGGTTCTAGACTTAATAAATAAATTAATAGATTCACACTACAGTGCATGTTTCTACTTAGAGACTGAGGGGTGGTTGGCCTGCACAGGATTTCAAGTAACTGGGATTGGGTGCCCTGGGTTAGAGCAGTCAGTCTTTGTGCCATAGCCTGTGTTGCAACGGCAAGAAGAAAAAAAGAAAAATGCATCTGGAAATGCTGGCCAAATGGATTGTGTAAAGAAAAATAAAGCAATCAGGATTCCAAGTGCAGCATATAAACTAGGAATTTAAAAATCTGGTGGCTACTTTCTGCCAAGCAGCACTGGAAAGAGAACCTCACTTTAAATGCAAGCTCTATAATGAGCTAAACTCAACACTGGAATGTTCATAATTTTCAGCTTTTCAAATGGTTATTAAAAACTTCTACAACCTGCAACTAGCTGTTCTTCCCATTGGCAGAAATATATAAAACATTTCATTTTTCCCTATCCCAGTAGCCTTTTGTCCTTCAGTTAACTTTTCATAGGAATTGGCAGTGTTGTGCAAGACATGTCTAATCAGGCTTCTACTGAAATGTCACAACAGCCAAACTTCTTATTTTTAACTTGGGGCGAATTGGTATTGCATCAAGAAATGTCTGGTAGTTTTTCTTTATATAGCCTTTGAATTTTGTAAGACACTTCACGGTGATGGATGCTTGGGTTCATTTGCAAACTGAGTTTGAACTTCCTGGCTTTTGGGGGCGAGACATCTCATTGTTTGTTAGCGTGTCCTGTCTGCAACGTGCTTTTTGCTCATGAGGTTGGGCCATCCCCAGCCAAGAAAAACTTGAAAATTGGAGCAGCATCCACGCATGCTTTTGCTGTGTGTACTTTCTGAACAAAGGGGATTACAAACTGTGAAGGTGAAGCTCCTTTTCCAGAAATCTTCACTTGGACCCTGACATCTGTTTGGAAGCCTGGACGCTTCTTGTGCCATTCTCCAGAAGAGCTGTGCTGTGCTAAGCAGTGATCAGGGACTAGTCTGCATGTGTGTAGGCTGCTTCAGTGAAGACAAAAATCATTGATAAACTGCCATTATATAATGTAAGCTCAGCTGACTAGGCTGCTTTCTGGGCTGATTTTTCTCTCCTGCACAGAAACACTCTGCCTTTACTGCTGCACTACCTGGAATTACTGTGTAGGCATTTCTACAGATGTACCAGAGATAGCTTTAATACTAAGTAGAAACTTGTTCCCACAAGCAAATTTTGACTTGTCATTTCCTTTGTCATTTGTTCTGAACAACAACAACAGACTGTTCAGGCTTAAGGGGACTGTCCCCTGGCTTGTCCCATGCTTCTGTTATCCTGGAAACCTTACTCTGCAGCTGCTGGGAATGACTCAGTGAAGTGGATATTTATTCAGGACTAATAAATTCTTGGTGAGCTGCTCATGATTTGATGCTGTCAGGTAGCTTGTGCAGGTGCCATTTGCAGCAGCAGTGCTCCTGGAGCATAGAGTTCAAAGTCCCTCTGTGGAAGGGGACTTTCTTTCCCACAGATCACTCCAGAGGGCTGTTGAGGTGTTTTATCCACATGGTTCATAGTGTTTATTGCAAGAGAACATACCTGTTCCCTGAGCTTTTGAAAATACTGGCTTCTAGTCCTGTTGATTTCAACTGAGCCTAAGCTACAAAGGCAGCAAGAACCCAGTGCTCTCCTTTTAAGCAACTGTCCCAGTGAAGTCTCTGCTCATGCCTTCGTGCACTGCTTTCCTTTAACTCATGAGGTGTAGTTAAGGCAAGATTAGGCTGTTTCAAAGGAGCAGTTGAGAGTAATTCACCCTCTAATAACTCTGCCTGGTGGCCAGGGCTGCTTTCAAGGAGGTGCTGGTTTGGATCCCCTCAGCTGGAGAATGACACTGAACCCACACCTGCTGTCTCCATGACCAGTCCTTGGTCTCCTGCTCTTGGCACATGAGATGATGACAAAGGGAAAAAGAAGCAAGACTGCTTTTGAAGAAACCTCACAGGGAATGTCCTGTGAGATGCTTGGGAGACCCAGCACAGTCTGGGGATGCAGGTTATGTCAGAGTATTTTGGCAAGAGTGAGCTTCCCAGTTGTGGTCACCAGCCACCTTCCCATAGCTGTTAGGATGGGAAGACTCATAGGGACTCGATTTTCCAGGGTTAGAGAAGCTCTTTGAAGAGTGCAAAACCAAATAAATGCATGGATAGCCTGGAGGGAGGAGCTACAAGTTGCTTTGAGGTGGAACAGTGGGGAATACGCACTTCAAACCAATGGAGTCACGCTCAGGTCTTCTAGTCACAGTCCCAGAGCCTACCAGGAAACCTGTGGCAGAGCACAGGCTCCAGTTTGACTCAGACTCCCAGGAAACATGGTTCCCTCACCTTTAGCATGAACTATTAGCCAGATCTTCCTGGAAGGATAGTCTGTGTTTACTCAGTTTGCCAACTCTTTAACTTCATCTAAGCTGGATGACTCAAGCTGCTGAGGAAACCAGAAAAATAGGGAAGTATCTGATTTATTGAGATAGCTGGGGCTTTATGACCGACAGTCATAAAGCAGTTTGAGGGCACAAACCCTCCTTGCAAGGTCCTGTGTTCGCCTCTGTGAGTTGAGCACAGCCAGGAAGGTACAAGAGTTACAAATCGTTTTGCAGTAGAGCAAGGATGTTGAAGTAGCTGTCAGTGCTAACACCCCATTTCAGAGCACAAGGCCAAGGTAATTGTGCAATTAAAATGCAAGGAAGGTGTTCCGAGAGGTAAAAGAAACAGTGTTCAGTCTGTTATAATACTCTCTGAAGAACTGTGGAACAGAAAGATTTTTGTCTGCAGCAACTGTATTTCCAGCAGTCCTTGTCTGGCTTTGCCTTTACAAGAAGTCTGTCGCATTTCCTTATTATTTAAAGGAACAGGGCGAGTAGCGAAAGTGAAAATCGCTTTATCCCAGCACGGATGCCGTGTCCTTACTCCCATGACCCCGGGCTGAGCCGGCTGTCCCCCATGCGGAGCTGCCGCCGCTTTAGAGAGCCGATGTCCCAGGAGCGCGGCGGGCGGGAGCGGCCGGAGGTGAGCGGCGGGAGACACACGGGGGCACGGCCGGCTCCCGGGGGCGGCCCGGAGAGGAGAGAAACTGCGGAGAGTTTATTTCTGCAGGCGAAAGAGCGAGTCGGGCCTCCCGGCGGGGCGTCGAACCCAGCCGGCCCCCGGGGCTGGGGCTCTCCGGGGGGATTTTCAGGCAGCTCCTGCCCGGCAGCGCCGTGACCCGGACTTTCCCCCGGCTCCCGGCGGCTGACAAGGGGCGGGCACGGCGGGGAGCAGTGCGGGACGCGGCCGGGTGGTCCCGGGCTCCCGCTGCCGGCGGCCGCCATGTGACGGCCATGTGGACGGCGGCTCCGCCCCGGCACCTGGCGGCGGCACCCCCGGCCCGGAGCGGCTCCTCC
>VZUI01022516.1:0-2500 GCA_013401135.1 Cettia cetti
CCTTCCCTTCCCGGAACCTTCCCAGAACCTTCCCGGAACCTTCCCTTTCCTTTCCCGGAACCTTCCCTTTCCTTTCCCGGAACCTTCCCGGAACCTTCCCCTTCCTCTTCCCCTTCCTTTTCCCCTTCCCCTTCCCTTTTCTCCTTCCCATTCCCCTTCCCCTTCGCAGAACTTCCACCTATCAAATTTGGACTCAAAAGTACATACTTAAATTTGTGTTTAATTTTACCTTAATTGAAAGTTTTCAGTTCACTCTATGAGTGGAAATCTTTTTTAAATAACAACAGAAACACTCCACACAATCTACCAAATAAATACTTACAAAGGAACTAATTCTGAAGAAATTTAGTTATACAGCCAACAAAAACTAGGATCAAAGTAATACTGTCAAACCATACAGGGAGTCTATACTGGATCTTAATTTCATTTAAAACCTTTCAATTGTAACACTTTTGTTAGAATACCAAGCACACATCTTGTTCCAGAGCAAAGATTCACACCACCTTTTCTCCAGAGGAGGAGGAAGCATCTGAAACATACAGGCTACATCTCTAGCTTGGGATTCAGCTGCAGGTTAACCATTAACTCTGCACTTACTTTGTGTGATAGGAAAAGCCATCAGAGAGCCAATAAAAAGTCAGCTGTTGCTGACTTTTAGTCAATGAGTGCAGTTTGGAAATTAAGACAAAACTGTGAAGCCTTTAGAGTATGGGCAACAAAAATGTACGATCAGGCTCATTTCTGAGTTCAGATCACTGGGTATGTTGCTGTGTTATTCAACATCTCTGTCTGAAGTGATAGGTGGTCAGTTTGATTCATCACCTCTGGTTTTGTGAAGCTTGCAGAAAATGCTGCTACACTGACTCTTGGCTGAGAAGGGCATATCACCATATGAGATTATGGGCATTGTAAAGAGCAGGGGAATTGTTTGGCCCAGATTTAAAATCAGAGTTATCAGAATAAGATCCTTATTCTGCTAACAGAAATGCGTAAACTAATATATTTTTCTATAACGCAGTGTAGCAAAGAGAAATACAGTGAAAAATAATTGCATTCAACCTATAGAAACTGGAAGGGAAAATGCATAAATTCTCTGGGACTCTTGGGAAGATAAAGGTTGGGAAAGTAAAATTCCGCTTTCTGTCATACCTTTTCTTTCATGGTTATTACAATGAAGAAGTTTACTGGACAAGCAACTAAGCACTGGCAGAGAATGGCTAGAGAAGTTGTTAAACCTCCCTCACTGGAGATTTTCCAGAGCTGTCTGGACAAAATCCTGCACGTTGTACTCGAGGATGACCCTGCTTGAGCAGGGAGTTTGGACCAGATGACCCGCTATGGTCCCTTCCAACTTGTCTGATTTTGTGATTTTGTGATTATGACATTCCTAATGTAAATCATTTTTTCGTAGCTTTGGGGTTATCTACACCTAATCCCAAATAATCTAATATTTATTCCAATACAAAACAATCTTCTATTTTAGAGTAGGTCAAGACCTGCATTTAACTAAGTCCCAAGTTTTTATTACTCTCTGAGTCAAGGCTGAAAGTATTTAACAGCTGTGATCATTACAGATCAGCAAGGCCATTAAAAGAACAGCAGCATCAATATAAGAACAAACTAAAATAGAGAGCTTCTTTAATTTGGAAACATTCAGGGGTTTTTTGAATCAAATCACCAAGTTGCTCTCAGACTGTCCCAGAATCTTCCCAGGAGATTACTTCAACTGCACATATGTGCGCACAACAGGGAAAGGCAGAGAGGCAGAGAGGACCCTGAGGTGGAAAGCTAATAAGTGAAAAGGTCTTACATGATCTGAGATACCAGGCCCATTTGCAAAGCCTGGTGAGCTGGCTTCATTATTGGGTAGACAGTGACAGATCATTTTGTAGGGCCTAAAGGGAGTCAGATCAGTCTGCTTAGAAAAACAAATAAATCCAGGACTGAGACTGAGTTTAAAAAAGATTTACAAGGCTCACTGGTTCATGTGGCCTCTCATCCTCTCAGAGAGGATTTTGGCTGCTGGCCCTGTATGGCTACTCTGTTTCACAATTGCTGCAATCTGAAAAGTGAGTGAATTATTTTCTTCTGACTGCAGGAAGTTTGGTTTTGGTGGTTTTTTTTAACTAACATCTGCACAGTAAACAGGCAACAAACGGCATATAAAAAGAGAAAGGAAGGATCTTTTACAAAAAGATCACATAAAAGAAAGCGTAAATCTTTTGATGTCTGACCTTTTAGTTATAGATTTCCAGGGACAGATTGAATAAACAAAACTCATCAAATTGTTGAAAGAGTTATGTCTTCCATTCTCTGGAAAAACAAAAGACAACTGAGCTTCTAAGTAAGAGAAAAAACACACATTATTTTTAAAACACAGACACTTGAAATCTACATAATCTATTAGAAATTAAAATGTAATTTTTCTTTATTAGCATAGCTTTTAGTCTTAAGCAATAATTTTTAGATTCAAGTTAGAATTAGTAAAAAATGTTTAATG
>VZUI01022516.1:7500-31001 GCA_013401135.1 Cettia cetti
GAAAGAACAAGGAGAGAATGAGAGAGGGGAAGCTGTAAGTAGAAGCCTTGAGCTTTTGAGAGAAAAATTGTGGAAGACAGATCTTGTATGATGAAATAATGTTGCAATGTAACATAATGTAAATAATGTTGGACGTTGCTTTTTAGAGCTTTTTCTGAAATATGGTGGATAATTATTATCTCTGAGGAAGTGAGAAGAAACGTGACCTAACAAAAAGAGTGAATTACAAAAAACAGAAGTGCATCATAGTAGCTGGAGTAGCAGTACATAGGAGCAGATGGGGAAAAGGCCCTCTTCAGGCAGATGGATGAGGACGCACCTTTTTTATATTTGCTATTACAAATAACTTGAGTGTGGTCAATTACAGCTTTTCTGTTGATGTCTGCTAAGGTGAATTCTCCAATGAGGCCATTAGTTTTGCTTTGTAAGCACAACAAATAATTGACTTGAATGATGGGTAAAGACAGCTATAGTTCTTTTTCCACCCCCCCACCTCATCTGAGACACCCAGCTCTTCAGCTATGGTGTAGCCTTACAAACAGTTGAAGCAGAAGTTGAGTGATCAGGAATATTCTGAAGAACAACAGTAATTTTGTAATGATATCACAGAAATAATCTTTGTGACAAATCCAGCAGGAAAATGGATACATCTTCACGTCTTCATGTCTCTTGTGCTAGGATGTGCTTCTATTCCCCTATGGTGTTGCAGCTGCTTGCTTAAGTCACAAGTGACTGTTGCTTTGCCTCATCAAAGGGAGAATCCTGTTCAGGGAACAGCTACAAAACTGCAGGACATATGGGGTTGGAAGACACCGCTTGTTAATGATTAAAAAGTAACACCAGTTGATGCTTCTGAAAATAATCAAGAGGCAAGCTAATCATCATAAGAAAAATGCATTACCATTAGAGAGAAACATGGCAAGGTCTGTAGTAAAATCTTGGCTATGTCTACTTTCGAGAGATGTAACAATCCCTTAACTTAACAGTGTGACATAAGCCACACTGGCTACTTCAGTAGTTAAATATACATAAAATTGTGTACAATATTCTTCTTCAGTCTTGTTTGTGCCTGTTGATTCAACTGTTTGATCTATGATGTCATTGGTTAGAGAGTAAAAAAATTATTCTCAATACTGATTTTAGTTATGCATTAGAAAAAACCTTTTTCCTCAGCCATCTAATTTTATTTGATATCTTAAAAACTCACCTATGCTCTTATCTAATATTTTACAAAGAAAGGGAGTCTGAGTTTGCATATGGTACTGCTTTTGTCTCTCCACAGGGGAACTTGCTGTAATTAGAGATCATTCTACAGAGAAACATTTAGTCATGTGGTGTTGTTAACCTGTTAGTCCATGACTACCTCATTAAAATTAGTCTTCTAGTGTTAAATTTTCCTTCCACCTTTAAAATATATGTATAATCTTACTGTGTTCTACCCCTTTCTTAATCTTGCCACTGGGTGTACTAGAATCACATGGTTTAGGCACAATTAGAGGGTGACTCAGAGGATAAACATCAATCAGATTCAAAAATTTATAGAGATTCCTTTTTTAATATAGGTATAGAAGTAGATAAATAATCCTCACAATCAGTAGTTTTTTTCATTAGTCTGTACATTTAGAGGCAGGCATAAGCATAATTCTGCTGCTGATACATCTCTAGTTATTACTAGGTTTGCAATTCAATTACCCGAAGAGCCTCAAGTACCATTGATTATTCATGGGATTCTTGGGTTGGGCTGACTACAAAACTACTCATTAATCCCTTGAGTGCCCCTGGGCAGTCAGTATGCATCTAGCATAGCAAATCTGCCACAGCTGTAGAATATAGCAGGCTTTGGATAGTGAAGTGGTTGGAGTGAGGGGAAGGGCTCTAGCCAGCTCACAGACACTGATGGCTGGTACTCTCCAGCATAAAAATACTGTTCAAAACCTCGTGGCTCTGGGCCTTCTGAAGGACCAGTACAGCTACATTAGCCAAAACCAGGTGCTCAGTAGACAGCCATACAACTCTGTGTGACTTCTTGAGGAAATGGAGGAAAAAATCCCGCTCTTATGGTTTACATTTGCTGCATTGAAGAAATTGTTCAAACAAACATACATCTGTAAGGGAAGAGCTGCCAGTTTGCCACAGTGACAGGATTTGAGCTGCTTGAGGTGCTAATTGCTACAATTCAGTCTTCTTGTAGATCAGTACAATGCCTGTTTCCTTTGCAGGTCATCCATGAAATATTAGGAAGTACCAAGAGAGTGCCTGAAAGCAGGACATGCTGTTTCCTACTAGCTAGAGCTAGTACAAGACTAGTAGCTGCTTACTAGACTAATAAAGTCCATAATCTTCATATTCATAGTTCACAGATGCTAATTTCACGCATTTTATTGCCACAATTAACTGTGCTTGTTGCTGTTTTTGAGAGATTGTCAGGTTTACACAGCAAGAGTTTGAAGGTTATGTTGCCTAACACTCATAGACTTGCATGTCTCAGACTGGTACAGTCTGTGATTGCGGTGAATTCACATCCAAATCAGATTAACCACAACTGTCAGTGAAAAGTCTGCACAGATAATTTACTGCTTCCAAATACAATCACACTGCAATTGATTAAAATGAAAATAAAAATCTCCGTTCCTTGCTCTAGTCTCCTGGCTCTGTTGTGCATCGGATGTGCATCCAAACGGAAGATGGCTACTTCTATGGTTTCAACATACTTTACATACTTCTACATATGTTGCATTTTCCTATGTGAGAAGCTAAGCTTTTCCATTATTTATTATGCAAATGACAAAGCCCTTTCATACCAGTGCCGTTCCAGGCTGTGCAGTCCATACATAAAATCTAGTTTCCTATAGAAAAATGCTGAAGACATACCAGTAGGTCAGTATACCAATATACTGAATTAAGTGGGTAGAAATGTCTAGAGAAGCTTGTACAACCCTAATTTTATGATCTTTGACTCAAGGCAATGCTTTCTGTGCATTGTTTCTGAGTGGTCACATTTTACTTGAATCTCTTTCTCAAGTAAGGCAGACATAAAAACAAAACAAATAAAACTAATGATGGATTCCAGATTTTTCACTGGATCTATCTTTTTACAGGTATGTTTTTATGTGCACATATATATTTGTGTCCATTTACATATCAGTGTATTTCCACACTATGTATCTAAATATATAGTGGGGAGAAAGAGAAAAGAAGAAGGAGAAGCATCTGAAGTTATGGCATTACAAAACTTTTCTAATCCATACCTTATTTTCATGTTTGTATGTTTCTCTAGGTAGGATACCATTGTGGTTTAAACCTAGCTAGAGATGAAACACCATGAAACTGCTTTCTCAACTCTCCTTTCCTCCCCTAAATCCCAGTGGAATGGAGAGGAGAATAAAAATAACACTTGTAGGTTGAGATACAAACTATTGAATAATTAAAACCAAAGTACAATAGTAGCAGAAAAGAATAATAATAATGGTAATAAAAAGGGAAAGGAAAAGAGCCCCAAATAAGTGATGCACAATACAGTTGCTCAGTACCCACTGAATGATCTCAGACCCCACTTCACAAACTCAGATCAGGCCTCCCTTCTGGGTAACGTCCCCCAGTTTACATACTGGGCATGACTTCCTGTGGTTAGGAATATGCCTTCAGTCAGTTCAGGTCCTCTGTCCTGGCAGTGCTCCCTCCCAGTTTCCTTTGCATCCTTTTTCACTGACAGAGCATGAGACAAGGAAAAAAAAATAAATATTTGAGTCAGGATAAACATGACTTAGTTAAAACCAAAACACCAGTGTGCTATGAACATTATTCTAATTCTGAATCCAAAACACAGTATTGTAAACATGACTGAAGAGAAATTAAGTCTATTCCAGTCAAAACCAAGACAGATCCTAAAAGTGGGACAAAAATTTGCTAAATGTATTGATCTCATGGTATCCATGTTGCATTCAGTTATGAATAGAAGATGTTAGTCAACTTCTTTGAGATCCATACAGATCATTATGATAGGAAACATTTTTTTAAATGGCTTTGTGTCTTAAATGGAATATATGACAATTTCTCCCTACTTCATGTAGTCCTTGCTGCATATGTTGTCAAAAGATCTTGAGGACCTCTTCTGGTAAAGTTGAAACCAGAAACAAAATAATTGTGAACACTGAGATAAAGACAACTCAAAAGAATAAAGCTGTTTCTTTCTTGCTTGGTTTTTCTTACAGAGATTCCCCCAAGACTTGGAAAAAGTAATTCCTGAACTGGGAAGATTGACCTGTTGCTTTCATGGTGGCTTGTCAGAAAAATGCAACCTGTGTAACACATGGAGAGAAAATTATGTATATTTCATGGTAAAGAAAGGCATAGGTGGGACTAGAGAACTGTGTTGAGTGCTGAAAATACTAAGGTCATTATATTTCTGGTCAGGCTGCAAAGGTTCATTTCAAGCTCCGTAGTGCTCTTATGAGTACTTTGGTACTTGGGAAATGCCTTACAAACAACCTTCAAAAATACTTAGGCACTCTAATAAGGCAGGAAAAAAAAAACCACAACAAAACAAATGAAGCATGTCTTTTCAATTGGGGTGGAAATCTTCTGTTTACTAAGAACTCCATTCTTATTTATCCTATTGCTAATGTCCAACTGACCTATTTAAGTTTAATGTTATGCCTGGGTCTAACTGCCTTGTCTAAGAACTCCATTCTTATTTATCCTATTGGGTTGGGCTGACTTTTTACTAAGAACTCCATTCTTATTTATCCTATTGCTAATGTCCAACTGACCTATTTAAGTTTAATGTTATGCCTGTGTCTAACTGCCTTGTCTGAACAGAGCCAAAATGTTGACTGAAGAACGGAGATAGATCTAGGATAGCCTCCCTGGATACTTGTGGCCTTTAGATTATACTTGTGCAATTAAAGTAACATTTGTTTCTTCTGGAAGAGTAAAATCCAGGTATTCAAACAAAAAGAAAAGTGCAAATGCAAAGTAAAAAAAAAAACACCTCCCTAGATACTAATGATAGTATGATAAACATAGTGCATTTCAAGCTTCGATTTCTAAAGGTCTAATAAAGCTTAAATTAAGTAAGGTTGAGATCTATCAATTATGTAAATACAACTGGAAGATGAAATAGATCTGATCCATAAGAAGTTGTATTAGTCGTATTAACTTCTGATTTACACTTATTCATTAAAAAAATATGACTTTGTAGAGAAGTTATAAAGAACTTCTGTCAATTAGAAAGTTGTGAAATAGCACGTGAGTGCTGCTGAGACTCAAGTAGCACTGTCTTATAAATGCCTTTGTTAGGAAATCTTCAAAATCCCAAGCAGAAACAGCCTCTTACAATCCAATACAGTGGGCATTTAAATTTATGAAGTGGTATAAGGCAAGCTGAAGTACATTTAGAGATAAAAGAGATTTTGCTTCTTCATGTTTAACTTACTATGGCACCTTCTTAGCTCCTGTACCACACAGGTACGATTTTGATAGTGTACATCTGGCTAAACACCACATTCCTCATATGGGCCAAAAAACAATGAATAGGTGTTAGAGATTTCTAAAGACTTATTGAAGATTTGAAAGCATATCACAAGAGAAATTATCTTCAATGTTGATATTAGTGTTGCCAGAACCATCAGGACCTAGCAGGTCGGTCAATCAGACAAAATGGCTGAATCAACCAGTACTTCAATTCCTTCATGTCTTGAGCATTGTATTTCCATTCCAAGTTCTACTTAGTCTTGAGGACCTTATTCAGAGGAATTTGAAGATCTCCAATCATCAGACTTACTGGACTAGGTATTTCAATTATCTACCCCAATTTTTACCTGTCAATTACCAGTATGTAAGTTGATAATCTAGGTGTTAATGCTTTGAAATATGGCTAGGAATTTGGTTTTGGAAGTATTTATCCTCTTCTGGCGTAGCTTTTTTTTCAGGGTTTTGTGGTGGTTTTGTTTGTTTGTTTTTAATTTAGAGGAGCTGACTTTCAGTAACTGTTCGACTTGGTTCTCTTACAAGGAACGTAAATTTTAAAATCTCAGACAAGCTGTGGTCAAGTGCAGTGTTTTATGTGATATTTCTGCAATTGAATGTGGAAAATCCAGTAGTGTGTTGAAAATAATCTGTATGATTAAATACTAAAAAAGGCCTAGTAGATCTAGCTGACTATACGACACGTACTATAAAAAGTAATTTTAAAGGGAGTTTAGGGGGACCGAAGCGTGTCTTTCAGCTGGTGTGATTAATGGGGAGGATGGCTCTGCTGCTGAAAAGCTTGTTTTATGTTTTAGCTCTGCTCTTCCATCTTGATGATTTTTTTGCCTCAGGTTAGCTTCAAAATAATTTTTAGTGAGTTCACTGGTCTCACAGTCAAGTCACTGCTGTAGGCTAGACTGAAAATAAAATATCATAGTTTCATTCTTCCGTTTTACTCCCTTTCAAATGCTTAAAAAAGCAGCTCTTGCTTCGTGTTAAAACTTGTCTCATCACAGCACTGTGCAGCTAGTGCTTGTTTAATAATGTTTAGCAGATCTGTGAATGTGAATGTGTAAGAAAGGACACTGTACAGTGTATATGACATACAGTTGTGTCTTTCAGCCTCTGTGCAGGTTGCTGCCTTCTTTGAGAGTCAAGGTGGAGAAGGGTTCCACTCTTTTAATTCCATGGTTTAGATCTAACCCTTGAAAGAGATAAAACACTGACATCATATGTTTGGGAGTGAAAATGTGAATTCTGGGTAATCTCTTCCCATCTTCTTATCTGGAAGCACACATCTCAAAAGGCACTTCATCACTCACTACAGTAAAGTTACATTGTCATTGGAAAACACATGTGAAAACACTTAAAGCAAGGAGACTTTGATTTTTCCTGTATGTTACTGTCTACCAAAATGTGTTTGAGAGAAATTTCCTTTGACTATATATAAACAAATGAATAACATTAATTTCCTTAATTAATTTTATTTAATTAATGAGGACAAATTTTTCAAACATCATTCATACAATCTAAACAGTACAATTGCAATCCCTTGCTTGATGTATTGTAATTTGCAGCATTATCTAGTGTTTGCACCAAAGTTAGCAGATCTGCTTGAACTGCAATGTCAGCTCTTCTGCCTGGAAATAAAATATTGATTTTTTTTTTATCCTTCCTTCTTTCACTTTTTTTTAATCTATCAAATAATTAGGAAACAAAGAAAAGTTTATTTTGAATAGCTGCAAATCCAGAAAACCAACATAGAGTTGCTGTCAAATACCTCCAGCAATCAAGGGAAGTTTCCTTCAGGGTGATTTATGGAGCAAGAGATACTGAGTTGTGTTAAGGCTGACCTAGCAGTGAATTTCTGTAACTCAGGGTGTCTTTATAGAGTGTCCTCTCCCAGACTGTTTACAAGAGCAAGGGGAAACATCTGCTGCATGGGGGATTGTGAGATACCAGGGCAACCCCTGTGATATTGTGGGCAAACTTTTCTTTTTCATATGAAAACTAAACTATTACTGTTTTAAATTCAGGAGTGATTTATGCAGGAGAGGTTACTGAATGACTAGCAAATTGTAGGCCACATAAAGTCCTGTGACTTGACTTTTAGGGATGTGAATGTAGGAACTGATTGTTTTATTTCAGTATAAATAGCAGAGGCAGCTGGCATTACCATACAGATTTGATTGGTGTGGTGTGAAAGATAAGGTCAACCCTGACAGTGTGGGGACAGACACTCAGACAGCAAAATGCTGAGTGCTAGAGGTGTAGCAAAGCACTGCTGTGATAATCCATGGAACTTGTCATTGTCTGAAATTGTTCTGGGGTATTCTAAGATTATTTATGTAGATTACATGGGCAAAATAGATTTCATACACTGCATGGCCCACTTGCTAAGAACACCTCTTCAAGAGGAAAAATGGTTTATATTCTGTACCTGAGCCTAACCCTAAGGACCAGACAGTAATAGAGCTGAATTCAAAAGGATTTTTATCCTGATACCTGGAAGTGCATGTCCTTGAAAGGGTCTGACCGGCGCACCATACTGCTGCTCCCATTCATGCTGCTGTCCGGGGATGGGAAAGGAAACCTATCTGTTCCTGAGGCCCAGGGTGTTGGGCCACCTGATGCATTTTTGAGCCAGATCGTTTTGACATAAGATTCAGTGGAGCACAGAAGATTAACTTTCTGAGAATGAAAGGTAGAAGAAGAGGAACTGCTTATCAAATATGCACATTTCAGATGAAACTTCACACTCCGTGAAAAGATTTTAGATTGCTGTAAGCTCTCAGGAGTGCTCCTGACAATGTGTTATCAGGTCATGTTTGCATGACAGTGGCAGGCCATGCAGGAAACATTAAACCACGTGACTTCTAAGATGGAATCAATCAAGTGAACAGTACAGATACTGAAAAGTAGTTTCACCTTCATAAGGTCTGGTTATCTGTGCATCAGACATGAGGTTTGTCAGCCCCATTTCAGTCTGACCAAGTTCAGTGCTGCATTGAGAATTTTAATGAACTGATATTGTATTATGTATGAAAGATGACACCGAGATGATTTCATGAAAACCAAGTCCCCATGAAATATGAACTATTACTGGAGGCTTCACCCCTCACTTAGCTCACATAAAATGCCCATTTAAAAAGACTTTGTCTTGTTAAGCTTTACAAGTTTGTGTAAGGCTTTCCATTATCCTTAAGCAATGTTGGAACTGTAAATGAAGGACTGACACCAACAGTTCAGATTTTTTATGACACTAAGGTAACAAGACCATGCTAAACACAGAGAATTAATATTCCCAGAACTCTTCTTACTGTCACACAATTATTAGCTCATAGATATTGAGTACATTCGAGAAACATGAGCAGACCTCAAAGAGAGGTGATTGTTCCTGCTGTGAACAGTGAAATCATTTTCACAGGATCACAGAAAGGGTAAGGTTGGAGGGACCACTGGAGGTCATCTAGTCCATCAGAGTCTCCAGGGCATGTCACTCAAGGCTGTGTCCAGATGGCTTTTGAATATCGTTATAGTGTTCCTGACTGAAGAATAACTGAAAACAGACATACTATGCCTCTAGCTTTCAGTCAAAGTTTTACTCTCGGTTTTGCTTAAAAGCTGAGAAAAGAGTCAGAAATCAAATTAGAGGATTGTTGACTTGTCACTTAATTTTGTATACTCTGCTAACAAGATTAGATTGCATAACACTACATTTTTTTTCAAGGCTGCTATTCCAAAGATGCAATGGGCTTTGGGGACAGCACCTGAATAACTCTGGAGGTGGTCTTCAAGGTTTTGAGTAGGTGGCTTTTTAGCTCTTAGATAATTTTTCTGACCATACTGGTATATCAATTGTTGTTTCAAAGGTATATGTATTCTTGAGCTCATTTTCACAAAGACAGCTATAATGGCTTTACTTGCTATAGCAGTCATGAAGTAGAAGACTATACTGTAGAAGACTGTAATATTCTCTGTTTTAGGGTACAAAACTTAATTTCAGTGCCCCTCCTATTGTGAGACAGTTATCCTCCCCACTAAAAAGAAATGTCAGCCTCTTATGAATGCGATGGACAACTGAACAATTGCTCCTACATTTCACTCTCCCGTAGAAGTGCAAATGTTTGCAAGCCCCTTCACTTTCTTATGCTCTTTGTTGAAAATAAAGACCTACAAAAAGAGGGAAGAGGTAATTTAAAACACTTGAGAGATTTGGAAGCGGAACAGACATTTTAAAAACCTTTGTGTACACTTTATTACTTGCTTATGAAATTTTGGGTTTCATTTTGAAGTCTGTTTTTTCTAATTCACCTCTAAATTTGAATTATCTTTCTGTTTAACTATTTTTTTCCTGGTTTGTGGGGATTTCTTTTTGGGTCTTTTTTTTGGGGGGTGGGGGAGTGGATAAGGAGTGTTTGCACCTATTACACTGTACAGAAACGTTGTGAGAAATTCACTGTATAAATCTTCTTTAAATACATGTTCCTTCATGTTCTGCCATAGGCCAGATATTCAATGTTATCAGTATAACCAATTTGTTAATTTTTGATGGTTAAAGAAGTATTGTCTGTTGAATATCTTTTAGACCATCCTTTTATTCTCTGAAAAGGTGTTTGAAACCTGAATCGTGCATCACACATTTTAAGTGTGCAAAAATATAAAGCAAATTTGGGGCATAGCATTATATCAATAAATACATACCCATCTTTCCAGTGTTGCAGTGAATGATGACTCAAATAACCTTTTTGTCTTGTTCACATGTACAATTTTGTATGCTGAAAAGGTTGTCTTTGATCAGAAGTTTAAACATGTGATTAAATATGTGATTCTAAGTCTAGGAAGGCTTCCCCTTTGAAACATTGTTTTAAAATCCTCTATGTTCTCTAAATGTGTTTTTACAATAAAAATGAAAAAAAATTGCTGCATTTGAATGTAAATTTAAAATAGCCTTGAGAGGTGAAGACAATTTAAATAGTTCATGCCCAACTATATTTTCCTGTATGTGAGGCTAAGAGTCGACCAGTAAAACATACCAGCTTAACAAATGAACAGAGAAGGAACAGGATTAGCCTGTGGGAGGACAGGAACACATTTCTGCATCTTGGAATTACAGCTTAAGCTAATGCTAGCTAGTGGCATTGTAATTAAAGCAGAATGATGAATTTGTTGAGTTAATTGCAGGGAGTCTGCATGTTGTGTTTGATGCAGCTGTACTTTGAATTTGAAATATATGTTTGTCATGATGCTCCTGTCAGAAAAAAAAGCAATCAACTTATTTTTATTTTGCCCTTAATCACATGACTCATAATGTAAGGCTTATTGAGAATTTTTATCATTAAGAAGAGCTTTGAATCAATATAACCTTATTGAATGTCTAAGGAAGGATTACATAAACCATTTTATGATTTTTTCCCTGGAGTAACAAATGCATATTTTTTATTTCAATAACAGCCATCAATAGGAAGTTTAAAGAGTATTTCCCCTTTTATGAGTATTTTTCTCCTTTACTTTTTTTAAGCCTATTATATAACAATATAAAGCCTATCAATTAGCCCCACTGCCCTAATTAACCTCCAAAAAATATATACTGTAGGCAGAAATAAGGAAACATTGCTTGAAAGACCTTTTTTTTTTAATGATAAAACACTACAAAATTAATTGCTAACATTCTCAGTGACTGGTTTCAGGAACTTTCCTCCTCAGACCTATTTCCCATCAAGTGGAACAGAGGATTTAATTTGCTTAGTTTTTTAAAAGAAATTTAAACACTGTAGGCCCAACGCTATAACCATACAGGCCATCACTGATGTAACAGTACACAATTACACAAATCATAGAATCACAAAATAATTTGGGTTAGTAGGGGCCTTAGTCTAACCCTACTGCTGTGACCAGGGGCATCCTTCACCATGTCAGGGTGCTCAAAACCCTATCCAACCTGACTATGAACACTTAGAATGACAGGATTTACACAACAAACAGGACCTCTCTGAGCAAGCTTTCTCAGTCTAACCTCTTCCTGGTATCCTGTCTAAATCTACTGCTACTCTTTCTCCTACCACTACATTTCCTGGTAAAAGTCTAGCTTTGTCTTTCCTGCTGGCCCTCTTTATACATTGAAAAGATTCAATGTGGCCTCCACAGAGCATAATGTCACTTCTCATGCCTGTCAAGATCCCTCTGTATGTATCCCTTCCCTCAAGTGTCCCTCTGGATGGTGTCCCTTCCCTCGAGCAAATTAACTGCACCACTCAGCTTGGCATCTTCTCCAAACCTGTTGAGGATACAGTCAATCCCACCTCCTATGTCACTTATGAAGATCTGAAGCAGTACTGGATCCTTGAGGAACACTACTCCTTTTTGGTTGTGAGACTCTTTGGACAAAGATATCCAGACAGTTTTTTATCCAACAGTCAATCTGTTAAACACACATATCTGCAGTTTAGAAGTAAAAATGTTGTGAGGACCATGAATTAATTTAGAACATGAAAAAATTTTGCATTCTACATTTTAGTAGAATGAGTATTTTTTACAGCATCCCCATTAAGAGCTTCTGGTCATCTTTTTGCGTAAGTGATTTTGTAGTTTGGAAGGTCAGTTACAGTGACATTAAAATTTCCTTTAATGGTGGAAGGTTAACATCTACAGATAATAATTCAACATGAAATTGGGTAAAATAAATAAAAATATACTCATCTCTTTCTTCTCCAGGATCCAAATATGCAATCTTATGTATGATGTCCACTCAGGGCTAAATCTTTAATTGTTTTTATTGTTGGAAAGTGTGGTTGTGTGTTGTTGATTATTCAAATTCTGCAAAAGGAAATGCATATACCCTAGTCTCCCAACCACACTTGGAAAGCTGTCATATGGAATTAGTTGGAAGTTTTTGGGTAAGCAAGCATGTTTTGGCTTTCAATATTTGAATTTTTAGTCTTTTTTAGTGTGTTGGGTTTCTTGTGTTTCTTAAACCATGTGGTATTTCAGGAAGCAGTGTGCTTTGTAACTACATGCAACGTTTTACTTTTTCTGCTGCTTTTCATTGGCTAGATACTAGTACTAGATTAATCCATTTTATTGCAGTGTACATGTTTTAAAAGAAGACTGCTTCACTAATTCTGGTAGTACATTAATTGTGGTAGTCCAGAGAATAAAACATTCCACATTATATTTGGTTGCTTTTCCTTTTTTTCTTTTTCCAAACACAGAATTTAATTTTTGAAAGCTTTTTCTATTCTTAATAGCTTCCAAAATCTACTTCTTTTTAAAAGACAAATAATGTTGTTAACTCTTGGGAGACTACAAGCATAAGACATTTTTCCCCCAAAATAAACCATTGTCTTTTTCTCATTACTTGCTCTTGGCTTTCACCATGAAATAGTGTTGTTAGTCTAACTCCCTGACAATATGACTTGTTTGTGTGTGGGGGACCAAATAAATCTATGCCTTTACTTCATAAACTTCAAAGGAGTTCCATCAGGCATGAATTCGATGCATGTCTTCTCTTTTCAAACACTGAATTCATTTACTCCACAGGAAAAACATTTAAAAAGGAACATTGACATATTATTTCACTTCCAAAAAAAGAGTAGATATTGATTTCCAAGTACACTATAAAAGTGCATTTTTCATTCTGTATCAACTTAACATTTACATAGTGTTTCTACGGCAAAAGGTCCAGTTAGGATGAATTAAGTTGCGTTATTTTAGGGGATAAGAGAATTATTGAAATATTGCTTTATTGTATAACTCTGGAAGTTATGTAGCATCTTGTACTTGCAGTAGTTAAAATTCCTTTGACATCTGTAATATAAAGTTTAAATTCTGACAAGGTTGGTTAAATACACTAAAGTTTTTTAAAATAAAATAATCTGCTATAGGACCCTTCTGTTGTATTGCCATGAAAGGATTTGAATTTCCCAAATGTAGGGAATAAATTAACAGAAAGTTGATGGAGAATGAGAGAAGGCAATGAAAATGTTCCTGGAAAGAAAATCACTGCAGTTAGGAAATGCTGGAAACAACAAACTCTTGTGGTCTTAGCTGAAACAATTTGGCAGCCTTGGAGGAAAAATTGTTCACAGCTTATTGAGCTGAGGTGAATTGTTTTCCTTGCTAGAGAAAAGGAAGTTCTAAAGCAGACAGGTAAGAATGAGTGGAAAGTGTATGACACAATTAAGACCTTCCATGTGGGCTGAGAGGCAGAATATGGACACTTTGAAAATTGCAAAGCTGAAAAATTCTCCCTTCAAAATAGTCAAGCATATCTCCATGATACATTTTGGACCCAGCTATCTATCTGGAATGGCACTGTGATTACATGCAGAGTAATTATGAAATTGTATTTATAATTTGTTGATTGATTCAAGAGAATGAATTCTTCGTCCTGTCCAAAGACAGATGACAGTTTTCTCCTTGGTCTTGAATATTTTTATTCCACCTCTATTCATTAACGCTTAGCAGATTTATCTCATTAGAAGGGAAAGTTGAGGGTGTCAGGTAGTTTCTAACAGAAGAAACCTGATGGGTGGAAATGAAGAGTGTAAAGCAAAATTGCAATTTAAGTGAACCAAAATAAGTAAATCTGTGTTTCTTTAATGGTGAAAAGGATAGTTAAATAGTCCCTTTGATGCCTTTCACTTCCTTTAACAGGTGGATATTTTTCACAAAAGAACAGTTTGTCCTTGGATAAAATTTGCCAAGAAAGCAGTTGCTAAATCAAAGTGGCTAAGCAAGGTCCTGCCCTGGGAATACAGTCTGCAGTGTGCTGCCTCACTATGGCGGAACTGCAAAGGAAAAATTGCAGCCCAGTGACCCATCTCTCCTTCCTCTCACTGGTAACAGGGATGTGTAATGGGGAGCTGAGGAAGCAATACTTTGCTTTCTGATACTCTGTTTGTCTTCTGCCCTAGGAAGGAGGAAACAGAGGCTTCAGGTTGCTCCCCAGCAGGTTGCACCCCAGCATAATCACATTTTATGAGTTTACAGACAAGTACGCACAGACTCCTTCTCACTATTTACAGCACGCATCACAGCCTCTGCTCTCAGTGTCAGAAGGAGGGAAGCTTTAATTTACAGAGAAGTACAAGAGGTCAAATATCTTTCATATTATACACAGTCCTAGTCCTCCTCTGTTTCAGAAGGAGATGTGACCACCGGACTTCAAATTCTGAACTATTTATTGAGGGAAAATACAATATGGATACCCAGACTCATCTCTTTACAGGCAACTTGAGTTGTTACAGTCAGACGTATCAGAGTTGGGTTTACAGCTCACCCAAATAAGATACATTCTTGTATGTAGTCTGACTCCAAATTCATTGTGTAATGGATGTACTGCACCTGCTATGTTTGACACATAAGGAATGTGAGATGGCTTAGATATCAATTATTGCTCCCCATATTTTTGATGAGAAAAGTAGTAACAAAAATAAACTACTTTTCATGAAGAAAAAACATTACGAATATTTGTAATGCATTTAAATATAATACTAGAGTTTTTGTCTGCGTACTTAGTTCTGCTTCCCATACTTCTAAAATTTTTATCTTTTCTTCCTGCCCATCATCTTTCAGAAGTAGATCTATGACTTTATACATTCACTGACAGTTTTGCTGGCTATGTCCATGCATTCCTTCACACCTTGCAAGACTGTTAATGTATTCCAATGCCAGGCTGCCAGAAGAAGCTGTGGATATGGGATACTGCAAATCAGAGGTGTGGTAGGAGAGACAAGTGTGTGCAGCAGATAACTGTACTTGATTAGTTAGATTTAAATAGTGTTGGAAGAATTTGCCAGGTGAAAATAAAAATTGTCAGTTCAGTTTAATTTCATGGTGAATCAAACAAGGAAATTAGATTCTGCTACTCTACTAGTTTGACATCTACAGCAAGTGACAATTAGAGATGATGAGAGAACTTATATTTATTTTAAAGCTCTTGGTTTCTTTTCTTTTTTTTTTCTGATGAGCACGTAACTTTTATTTACCTTTGCTCAGAAATGTAAGTTATTATTATTTGATTGACAAGTTGTGGATTTCGGGAATTCATTATTATATTAAGTTCATTTTGATAGAGTGATGCAGATAAATTTAGAGGTAACTTGAAGTCTGCCTTTTATTGAAATAATTTCTTGGGATGAGGCTTATCAGCCACAAGTACTCTACAAGGAATAAAAGTGGTAATGCCTCAAACAAGGAAATATTACAGTTTAATGAAGTAAGGATGAAGGAAATGTGAAAGAAATTCCTTTTGCTATACTTGGCCACTCAGTTCAATCCTGATTTTCTTCATTACCCTTGGAAAACAAGATTAAATAACAAATCAAAACACAAACACATTCTTTAGAAGCACTCCCGAAACCTAAATTCTAATTAAGTGAACTTCACAGTTAAATTAAGGTTCAAAGAGCATGAAAAATCAAGCATAACTGAAGCATGAAATGATTGTATATGAGGTTGTATTCACTTCCCAGCCTGTGCAGTGAAGTTTGTATCCAGGAAGGCTTAGACTTACAAGCAACACAGAAATAGCATGGGGAAATTATTTCCCACCTTATTTGCTACTTCAGATAGAAATGCATTGTTGCCTGGTTGCTGCTAGGAAGTCATCAAACAAACATAGAAAAATGGAGAAAAAGAATCATTATGACACATTCTAAAGGAAAAACTCTTCTCAGATCCTGCAGTAAGTTGCCTTATATTGTAATATGCTGTGAAGAAAAGGTATATATCCTTGCTGCAGTTCACTATCTGTAAAAAGAAGAAATTATTTGTTTTATTTCATCCTTTACCTTGTCTCTAGCTCTTTTAAGACTTTGAGGGCAGGATTAAAGCATCTTCACCTACCACTAATTGGGAATCAAATATTATCAGTCTTAAGTAGGCTGGGAGATTTGCTTTGGTCCCCATTGTTCTCTTTTTCAGAAAGTAGTCTCAAACTACTGCCAGTTTTTATATGTAGTTAGTTTTACCTTGTAATGCACACTTGTTCAAATACTCATGTGGCCTTGTTGTGCTGTGTGATTCTTTCATAGTTCGTTTGTTTGTAGATAAAAGGAGATACACATGAGTTCTCTCATCTGAATGATCTCCTACTGCTTTCATTCTCACTATAAAATGCAAACTCTTTAATAGGAAGCTTCATGATGGTTCTTAAACTGGTAGTTATCTGTCATGTCCTGCATAACTGATGGCTGTGAGGGAACTCTCCCAAATAAACACCCCTGGATGATGTGTGGGGACTGAAATTCAATTTTGGAAGTATAAAACTGAACCAACCCCCCCCCCCCACCCCCCACCCCCCATTTATTAAACTGCACTATAATATTTTGTACAACTATCTGTGGGTGGCCTACAGGGAAGCCAGAGAGGGACTTCTCATCAGGAGCTGCAGTAACAGGACAAAGAGTAGTAAGTACAAATTGAAAGGGGAGATTCAGGTTAGATATTAGGAAAAAATTCTTTACTGTGTGGGAGATGAGACTCAGAGTGTCCAAGAAGGTTGTAGAAGTCCCAGCCGTGTCCAAGGACAGGTTGGATAAAGCTTTCAGTAACTTGGTATGGTGGAAAGTGCCCCTGCCCACAGTAAGGGAAGATGGGCCTAGATGATCTTTAAGGTCCATTCCAGCTAGTTAACATTCTACAATTCCTTGATTCTGTAAAGCCCCTTTGGAGGTTCAATAAAATAAAAACTAAGGCTGGCATCTTTTTCATATCCACTACGGGACTGTGTGCATCCTATATGTTTGATATTGTCGGTTTTACACAGCTTTTAGCTGTGGGATACCTTAGTGTTTGTGTTAGCAAAGCAACCTATATATATATTGGTTGACTTCTTGCAGGAATTCTTTTAAACTTTTCTAATTTTTTTTTTAATTTTTGTTTCCTTTTTTTTGTTTTGTTTTGTTTTAATGACTGAGGTTTATAAAACAGAATGGACAATATTCAAAAAAATTTGGGAGAAATTGTCATGTCATAAAAAAGACTTGCTTAGGTGTTTTTTGTTTGTGTGGAGTGTTTCAATTTGCACTGCATGATGTTTGACAGGTAATAGCAATGAAAGCTTTAGGGAAGCATATCTTCATGAAGCATATCTTCACAGTGAAGCAGTGAGACTATGAGCTTTGTTTCAGAAGAGTGCATGTACATGAGTGCATAAATGTGAATTGTTGTTGAGGTGTTCCTGAGTTGGGGATCTGTTTGCAAAAATGTGCCTTTTTTATTGAAACTACTCTCATTCATAATATTTTTAGAAATTGAGTTTTCTAAAAGGATACTACAGTAAGACATTGGCTAATACACTGCATTAAAAAAAAAAAAAAAGCTTTTAATTGGAAAACAATAATCTCACTTCTCCCAGTTAGGCATAATTGGTCCCGGAAATAACACTTGGTTCTTCTGAAGGCTTCTGAAGAAATACAGTTTATGAAAATATTGTTAACTTTTTATATCAAAATCAAATAAGCATTTATGTGGCTCTAGTATTTACCCAGAAACCAGTTTTGTAGATTTTTATAGGTTTGGGTCTTTACTTCTTTTCCAGGAAGGCAAAGCTTTTTGAGCTTTTAAAATCACCCACAAACTTCTGAAATCTTCATAGAATTTTGTGGTTTCTGACCGATGTCAGGGCTCAAAGCTGAAATAATAAAGTCAATACAAGAAGTTTTTTTTTTTTCCATGTAATTTAGATTCAGCTAAAACCAGAACACAGTAAATTTCATAATTAATTCAAAATTAATTTTAGCATTTTATTTCAGACAAAAAAGGGATTTTGCCCCACTTGTTACCACACAATCTATATTTCTTTCAGGGGAAAGCTAAACCGATAGCTCAGCTCCATGTGCTCTCCTAATGTGGATGCAAAGCCCAAGCTATCACTTCTTCCTGAGACAGCCTCCAGCTGTGTGTTCTGTGAGGGCATTCAGCATGGAGTAACAAACTAATTTTTTTCCAGAATAAATCCCTGAATGACTTGCAACAAATGCAATGCCCCCCAACATCAACAGCTTTGATATCGTGACTGCTCCTAGTCGCCCAAATTACATAATAAATTACACATAGCTGATTATAGTATCTGACATACATTTTGTATACTCTATTAAAATCCTAAAAAACCCCTACTGCAATAGTTAAAACACAGAGGTAGCCTTGATGTCCATATCCATCTCTGGATATCTGATACAAGACAGTAAATATCTGCAACCAAATCTTTGCTCTAAGAACTTTTACAATTTAGTTTTAATATGATATTCCTACACAAAAAAGCCTGTTTTCAAGACTGTTTTACATATTAAGACAATTGCAATTAAATTTCACTGTGCTTTGAAGAAATCTCGGAGGATTTTCTTTTATATGTAATGAAAGTCTTGCAATGTAACTCCAATAGTATGAATAGTAGACTAGACATCTGTCTAGGATTAAGCAACATGAAAAAAATATGTCAGGGTTGACAGCATATTGTATGTTGTGTTTTTATAAAACCTAAAGTTTCTGGGTGTGAAACTGGTCTATACTCAGTTCATTACACAGTTAAAAGCCAAAAGGTTTTATCAGTAAAAGAAGTTATTCATTGAGCCTGACATGGCTTGTTGAAAATGTGTGTTCGTCAAGTTGCTCAAGAACTCAAAAACTGTCTGGGATTCCATGATAGGGAAAGACTGAGGCCGTGAAACAAATCCTCTGGCTTTTGAGCAGGACCTGCTCCTCTGGGAAGGGGACAAGAGCAGACCTGGTGAGCCAGGACAGTACCCCTCCTGAGTGAGCTGCTGGGTAGATGTGCAGCATTGGTGCCTCCAATTGCTTCTAACTAAACCTGTTCCTAAATCTGTCTCTACAGATCCTGCCAGAGAGAAGGAAGCTGGGTGTCTGCACCATCTGAGCATCTCTATTAACCGTGGAGATCACATGAAAACTTTCAGTACTCCTCAGTGGAATTTTGCCATTATATATATTACAAAAACCTAGAGTTATATTAAATAATCCAGTATTTCTTCTTGCATAGAATACAATTTTATTTCAGTGAAATTCACATTTAAAACAATTTAAGAGTACTAAATTTCTTCAAAGAGGAAAATAAAATGGAAAAATTTGCTTTTCACTAGTTAAAAGTTTAATATAAAAAAAGAGAGTTATATAGATACAAGTATGTATATAACCATATTCTGACACTTCATAGGATATTAACAACCAAAACAAAAAAGCTGCAAAGCCTTAGATCTAATTTGTGGATGTTAGATGGTTTCATTAACAAACGTAAGAACAAATGCAAGAGCAAGGTTAGTATTACAATGGATTTTGGAAGCAAAAACAGGAATAAAGAGCCACAGGACAGCCATATAGCCCTGCAGAAAGACAGATGTGGAAAACTGGGAGTTAGGGGAAGCATTCCAGAAGATATAAGCAGACATTTCTCTTAAATTTCTGCTTTCAGAGAAATGTAGTTATTTACATTATTATTTTGTCAATCTTATTTTCTATTGGCAACTGTTAGCCAAAAATTTTGGCTCAAGTTGAAAACAAATTTCCTCACTAGCTTTTAGAACATTTTAAAACATGACTGGCATTAAGCAATCAGTAGCAAATTTTTTTCATGGAAAGAAGGCTTAGCTATTCAATGGATTTCCAATAAACATACACACAAAAGGTCAGTGACATCAGCAATATTTTTAGAAATGTTTGTCCTTTTTGATTCAATTCTGGAATACATGTGTTCAATATCTATTATACTCTTAAGCTTATACAATAGATTTAAGTGAGTGACAAAATTTCAGGGCTAGGTATCTCTAATAACCTCATATTTTAGCATACTAAATATCTTGTGTCCCTGAAATTTAGAGAAACTTGCAAATAAATACTTGCTCTAAGGCACTTCTTATATCAAAATTTAAGTTATTCAATTTAAAACTCACCAAGCCTCTTTTCCACTTTAAAGTATAATATTGATAAAAATCTTGACAGAAGAATAGATTAGTTTCTCAGGAGTATAGAATCTCGACTTTCCCATGTCTTTTATTTTGCTGAGAAGGCTAATTGATGTTCAATTAGAAAAGTCGAATTGTATAAAAAAGGTGGACATTTTTTTGAGAAGTCAAATAAAGAACCTGCTGGCTTTTTTATTGAAAACAAGCAACTTCCTTCCCTCCCCCCCATCCAACTCCACTAAATGTGGTCTGAATTACACACAAATGGGCCTCACCTTGCACATGCATTTACCATTAGCATTAAAGAAGCTGTAGTTCAATGCTTCTGAAACAAAATATTTTCTGCATGTCCTGATGTTCGAGAGAGGTGTGTTCAAAATGTTTATTTGAAAATAAATATAGACTAGAAAGATGTGAAACTTAATCTACCCTTATTAATAAAATACTGCAGTTATTCTTGGATTTTTAGGGCATTATTGTTTAAATACATATTTTTGGTTGAAGAGAATTTGGCCCATTTTTTAATAGCTAGATATAAACATCTGCTTTAATAGTTTAGGAATAGTAAGTGCTTGTGTATTTGTGTGAGAATACAACTGTCACTCTCAGTATTCAGGCACAATTGAAAATATCATTACAATGCATTGCAGATAGCATAAAGCAATCATCCAAAATATTAATTATCAATTTGAAAACTATCTATCTCAGCAGTAATATAGTGCTGTGGTTCATTAACTGCATATACGCTCTCCTCAGAGTACTAATGGCTACATGCAGATATTTCAAATTACTTCATAAACACATGAGCACAGACTGTTAAGCAGTGATTAATTTCTGCAAGACCATGTGATGTCCCATAATTCTTTAATGGTGCCAAAGTGATGTATAGCATGAGCATACTCTTTGCCTGATTCAGCAAAACACCCATGGGAAGTATCAGGCTTGTGTCTCCCTGGTGAGCTCTGCAGGGATTTAAATCACCTTGAAAAACAAGCTGGACAAGATACTTGCTCATGAGAGTGCTCTGTTAGGAAGAAAATAGTTATTTTATCTTGTATCTATAACCACTCTTCTTGTAATTTGGATATGGAAGATGTACAAAGACATGGCTGCTTTTCACACAGGATTGAGATGGTTCATTGGTTCATCTCACAAATTGATTTCATACAGATTTATTCAGACTACTAGAGATAGCAATCAGATAAAAGAGGAAATTATTGGAGGAGAAGGAAGGGAAGGCTTCAGACTTTTGTGGCCTTCCTCTGTAACCCTTTACTTAAATGCTACTCCTGCTCAGGGTAACTTGTACAGTTCTCCAATTCACAGTTTCAGAAATTAATATCTAATTTAAACCTCATCTTTTATTTTAGCTGCTAAAGGGTGAAGTGTGCACACAGGAGCAGAATAGGTATCACCAGTTTTCTTGGGAGCAGAGCCTCATCCATTAGGAGAGAGATTTAGGAAATTATCGATTTCGTCTCTGCCTCTGCATGGCTTTCTGCAGAGTGCTCTGTTGTTTCTAAGTACAATCACACAGATATTTATCTTGTGGTTATCTGGCTTGTGTTTCTATATTGTATACTACACATCTTGCTCATAAAAAGCTATTCCTGAAGATCCACTGAAATAAATGTTAAGAATTCTTTGTACTTGAATTGGTCAATGAATTCTTTTTGGAAGGAAAATACTCTTTGCATTTCAACAGTCTTTGAGGTAATGGAGTCCACTGTATTCCTAAACAGCAGAAGTCTCCAAGCCTGTTTCTTCAGTTGATCTTTGTCAGATGTTTTTAGTGTAGGGACAAGTTAACTGTTTCAAACAAATCTTTCTTCCTTCTATGTTAATAAAAAAGGTATTTTCTATCAGTACCTTTTTATTTTCTTATTCATGGCAACAGACCAGATGTCAGGTAACTTGTGAAGTGTGTGTCCTGTGGTCTTGGCAAAGACATGCTACTTTTAGAGAAATGATTTGGGGTTTGGGCTAAATTTGATGTAATAATACTTATTTTCTAAAAATGTTATTTTGTTTCTAAATATATTTTTAAATTAATTTGTTGTTTCTTTTGTGGTTTGCTTGGGGGGGAGGGGATTTGGGTTTCTGTTTTTTGGGGTTTTTTTGTTTGTTTTTTGGTTTGGTTTGGTTTGGTGGGCGGGTTGGGTTTTTATGGTTTTGGGAGTTTTTTTGTTTTGCTTCTTACCTTTTCTGGGCTAAATATATTGAAAGAAAAATAAAGGGAATACTAAACTAAATACACATAAACTAAAAAAATAAAGTAAAAATATTTCAAAGTAATCATGTCGCTCACAAATACTTTTGAGAAATATGGAATTATTTTATTTCAGATGTTCTGCAAGACATACACAGCATCAGCTTCCATAATTTTTACTTTTATCTTCTTTGAATGATGAGCTGACATTATAAAGGGGTGAGAAATATAGCATGAGTTTTTTGTAAGTCATGATCACAGCACTATGTTATTTATCAAATTATTTGTTTAATTAAAAGCAATTTTGTTTAATTAAAAGCCCAAACACAGAAAATTCAGAGTGTTTTTAACTCTACTTCATATTTCATAGAAAGGAGAAAAAGATGAGGGGAGAGAAGGCTTTTGAAATGAAGGATGCAAACTAAGTAGGAAAAACTAAGCAGATAAAAGAGAGATATTTTTTTCCACTTTGTATTTCTAATGATACAGTGTGAAGCTACTGAAAATTTTGGATACAGCCCTGGCTACATTGGAGATTATAGGAAAGCTGCCCTAAAATTTAAAGAGCTATCACTGTTGCATTAGAAATCTTGTAATAAATATTACTGAGCAGGCTAGGAGACTGGGGTCATCAGCCAACATATATCTTTCTGTCCTTCCTACCAGACTTACCTTCCTGAATAAATGACTGTCTTGGGTTATGGAACCAAAAAAATGTGTATTCTATTTCATCTGTTGAAAGCAGTTTGGGAAATGTAGGTTTTTGGTTTTTTGTTTTTTGTTTTTTGTTTTTTTTTTTTTGGTTTTTTTTTTTTGTCTCTTGTAACATCTCGCCATCCCTGGACCTGCCTACAGGATCATCTCTACTCCACAGAGCTGCATCTGTTACTCCAGAAGGATTC